>JAPYYZ010004049.1:0-10968 GCA_030522705.1 Eretmocerus eremicus
CGGGACTCCATAATCATAAAAATACAGTTTGAAGCTCGCTCGCGGTGGTTGAGCGAATATTTTTTATCTGCGCATTTTACTATTCCCTCTGTCTCGTTCATGGCTGGGCTGTGTTCCAGTCGGGCCAGTGGATTTCTCTGGAGATGAAAACAATGTGCAGCGACGCGCATCATTTTATGTACGCTTTTATTCTCCCATCAAGAACGCATTTGTTGACGATGCCTCGCTGACCGGTAACATCGTTCCAGATATATTTTGCGGTCGCGATTGAAAACATTCAAGCCATGTGGGCTTTCCAGTCGATGTATAAGTATGTTTAAAAATCATGAACTCGGATCGCCAGTTGAACGATCGGTGACGTAAATTCTACATCTCCTCTCGGTATTTTTGGTGAAATGCTCTATAGTAAGGATGGAGATCATGAAATTCGTGATTCTAATTATGATCACTAAGGTCAAGGCTTGGATTTGAGTTTAATGCAATTGCACTCAGAGCTTGCAAGCTCGTGGAACGCTCGATCCAGAAGCTCCCCTGACTAGTCAAAGTCACACGATCGCCAGCGATTACCTCATTCCTCTTCTGAACATTTACAACAAAGCCGAATGATTCGAGTCCAATGAATTCCTTCCGCCCAATCTACTTTTTTCAGAAATGTAATCCTCACACGTGTCAATGACTTTCCTTCACCCGAGGAATCGACCAAAACGTCGGGTGCCATCATTCACGACTAAAAACTCGCTACCAATCATTTTTACTGCCACATCCCTCGCACCCAAAATACTCTAGGACACAGGGAGGGTAGCGTGTCACTTTACTTCTGTATAGGTATATCCGCACACCTTTGCCCTCTCGCACTCCAGCCCCCTTTGATCCCATTTATATTCCCCGGCCCGCTCGTCAGTCTCCCCGGTATGGGATCCTCTTCTGGCGTACCGTCCTCTTTTGCTCGCAGCCAAGAGTATACCCCGAGCGTCGGGTGATAATATTGCTGACTGAATGCCGCGACTCTAAACTCCATGGACGCGGGAGGAGGGCCGTTACTCTCGCAACTGGCGCGGGAGGGTAACTCTATACTCCGGCTGTATCTTCCTTGGGGATAGCCTCGCTCTCTCTCTGCTTCACTCGAGCTTTATTTGATTTCTCGCAGACTCGGAATCGCATTCGCCACCGAGAGATCGAATGGACGAGCAACTGAAGCTCTCCGAGATGGGTATGCGTGTTTTTGTATACGCATCGTGTTTAGGCAGCGCCCTTTTATGCTGGTACGCGGGAGCTCCACGAGCTTCCTAATATCTCTCGGCGACGGGACAAATTTATGCCCTTCTCCGCCTGACTTACGACGATTCGTGTTTATTCCTCCTGCTGGCGATATTTTTCGCCCCTTTACGATACCGGAGCTCGAGCCTATTTGCCCCCTGCAAATCCCGAAGCTTATAGGGTTTTTCGTTTTCGGTATATATAGAACCCAAGCGGGCTGTAAAATTAGACTTTTCATATACATGAAGAGAGGACTTCATCATTTTTGAGCTTGGATTTTACCTGTGGAATCAAAGGGTTGTGTCAATTGAGGTAATGCGAGATCAAATATGAGTATTGGCAAAACACTCATGATTTGTCTATGCGAGATGGTTTTTGACTTCCATATGGTATTTCGTGAAGTGAGAACGATTCTGGACTTTGTACCAAGATGATCTGGAGTGAATTACACCGGCTCACAATCTGTAAAAAGTCATATACTTAAAAAGTGACACATTTAGATCGACGCCAAATCGTGCGCTGATTTCGAAAATGAAGTCAGTTTAGCCACGCTACGTCACAATTTTGAGATGTTTTGCAAAAAAATGTCTAAGGCGGTTATTGGAATTTCGACCTTGCATTCTGAAAGGGCATTCAATTTTACGTTCAAATACTGATTTTAAAAGATTTTTTACCCCCTATAATGACAATTGTGATCCAATTCACGAAATCATACTCGTGATCGATATCTCAAAATGAAATCCGTAATCTAGTACTCAAAGTGATAGTCGTGGTCGAGTACTCAACGTGATAGTTGTGTCCGAGTTTTCAAAGTCATAATCGTGATTGAGTACTCAAAGTGAAAGTGATACTCGATCACGACTATCACTCTAAGTACTCAATCGTGACTGTGAATTAGAGACCTCGATCATGACTAGTACTTTGAGTACTCGATCACGACTATCACTTTGAGTACTACATCACAACTATCACTTTGAGTTCTAGATCACGACTATCACTTTGAGTGCTCATTTACGGCTATCACTTTGAGTAGAAGGTGATGAATTTCATTTTGAGTACTCGATTATAATTATAATTTGGAGTACTAGATAACGAATTTTATTTTGAGATATTGATCACAAGCATGATTTCGTGAATTGGATCACAATTATCACTTTGGGGGTTCGAAAAATTGTATGTCTTTGGAACCGGCATTTGAATGTAAAATCGACTACTCCTTCAGAATTCAAGGTCAAAATTTCGATATCCTTCGTAGATATTTTTATGTGAAAAATATCTCAGAATGGTGACGTAGCGTGACTCAACTGACTTGATTTCCGAACCCAGCGCACGATTTTACGTCGATCTATGAAGATCGGTTACTTAGAATTTGACTTTTGTCAGATTGTGGGCCGGTGTTATGAATGCAGAAGAGGTGACATCATTCTTCGTCTGAAAATGCATTATATATATTCTATCTTATTCTATTCTATTCATAGACAGCTGAATTCCAAATTTATATTCCAAAAATTTCAGAACATTCTGATATCAATAGCCCACTATTGATTTCTTGAAATCAAATCAAAATGTACCTCTTGAACCAGAAGGTCCCAAAACTGAGCATCAATTTCGAGACAATTTCCGATTAAAATGTTGAAAAAATTAAGGAGCGTCGATCGATGAAAGGAGAATGGCCACACATATACAGAGAAAATGAAAAAAAATAACCGAGAATGCGTAAAATAATATCAATGTTATCTCGCCTTTGATTTTTATCAGGAGAAACAAAACAGCCGAGCAGACAATGTGAGCGTGGCTCTCGAGAGACATTCTCTCGTGGCGAAGAAGAGGTCAAAATCGAGCATCAGGATTCCCAGGTGCGTCCGCACCTAATCCGTTCGAAGGATCGCTCGAGCAGAGGCGAAGGCGAACAAAAAGGGATAAAAAGAGAAATTGAACGAGACGGCGGAGGAGCGAACAGAAAGAGAAACAAAGAGGGTCGCGACGACGACCCGCACACAACGGCACCAAGAGTCACCCTTGACTCTCGACGACATCGGGCCGCCGAGCGCACGTTTTGTCGAGCCTCTCCCCAGTCCCTCCAAAAGTAGCCACGGCTTCTGTTTCTGCACTGCATCGCGGGCTACGGCCGATCGGGCGAAATACGTTTTCTTGTTTTCTCCGCCTTTTCAAAGACGCGTATACAAGAGGACTTTTGCCGTAGGCTCGCGTCGGGACAGACGCGCAGAGGCCGCGCGGGGACAAGAATGTCGCAGAGCAAAGTGCGTAGTCCACGCACGTCTTATCGCCAATTTCGTCTTTCGCCTCTACCGTCGAGAATGGCAAAGCCCAGATGTGCTTATGTATGAGTCGGGACGACGGCGAGAGGAAATTCTTGGGCCGCGAGGGGACGAGTGAGGCCGAGGTTGAGTGAAAAGGGATGGAAAGGGCGAGAGAGGAGCCCATAGGAGTATATTGTAATGGGACCAACATTAAAAATTACGGCCGGGTATTCTGGAGATTGATATAGAAATAGAACTTTTTGCAAAAGCTCCGTGATAAGGTCCGCAGTCGGCCGAAGTACCATTGCCCAATGAAATCCGGGGAATTCATAAGGAATCAGCTTGTGACGAACTCGATCGATCATTACAGGTGACGCGAAGCTTTCAAAGAAGTTCGGCGACGGCCATAAAACTTTCGCGGGTTCATGAGATTCACTGAAACTCGGAAGGTCGCGGGGTGCGGGAAGCTTGCAATATCGTAGCGGTGAATTGAAAGGCGAGGATCTTTTATACGCAGAGAATCGCTGCGGGATGGAAAAAGACGTGCTCTCGCGCGAGGCAGAGTCCCGTTTTAATTCAGCGTTTTGCGCAGTGGGTGAGGAATTTTCCCCTGAAAAATGAAAAGGTGGAGAGAGAGGAACATCTAACCCGAGCGACTCTATAGAAAAGTTTGCGCGAGCTTTCACGCGCTCCGAGTGCGGCAGATTTCATTTGCTCCCCAGTCGCGTATCCCAAGCGTTACTTATAACGATCGTTTCGGTGTACTTTGGGAGGAGATTTGGGATCCTGAAAATCGTTCCGCGAGCCATCTCGAATGATTTGCGCGCCACGGCCTCACTTGAATTCCGAAATTCCTGAAGAGGTCGAATTATTCAGGAGTATGATGGGATTGGAAGGACAGCTTTTAAGAACCAATTTGAAAGAGTTTCTCGATCGAATCTAGCCTCACTCGTGGAATATGAGAGAATGGCGGTGTAAAAGTTTCTTCAGAGAGGATAATTTTACACACATATATAGTGATGCAATACATATACCGATCTATTTTGATAATTTGAGGAGATGGGGTATCAAGAAATACAAGAAGCTTTGCCAAAATAAGCTTGAATGAGTCATAATCCGGATCCAACGACCATATTCGCAGCCACGTCATGTATCGAGTGGAACATATAGATGATGAGGCTGCGGAGTTAGCGGAAATAGTAGATTGACATAATAAAGCAGATCAACCATAAGAGTATTATATTTTCTTACAATATAATCATGAGCGCTAGACTAACCCAGTCATTACTTTGCTCGTCACTTGGTCCAGTACATTATCGATTACATTATTGATATTCTACAATAGGTGATTACCTAATTCTTAAGAAGTATCGGAGAAATCTCAAGTATTTAGAAACATTTCTTGGCGATCTAAGGAACATATTGGGCGCCGAACAGAGGCTAAAAACCGAATCGCGAAGGGAGAAATAATAGAAAATGGAGAATTTCCCAATTTGTAATTTAATTTTTTGATCACATTTTGATTCGAGATACACATCCCTTGAGTCAGGAGTGCGTTTCTGAGTTCAGGATGATTTTTAAAATGAATGGGTTAAGAAAATATGATTCATATTTGATTGAAATGACGAAGCAGAATTCTTTGATACGAGAGCACAGCAGCTGGCCTGCCCAGTTTGGATGATTTTTTTCAAGCCTGAGCAGAAGAGGTAAGTGATAATCACAAGAAGTAAAAAAAACTACTTCAAATGAGCTTTGAATCTTTAATTGACTGGGTGAGGAGAAAAACCTATCGTCCATATCAAAGGATTTATTTTTCTACACAGACGAGAGAGGTAGGAAAAGTCAAGAAGATGCGAAATCAAAGCAATGCCCCAAGCACCCACCACACAGTCTGTTGCGAGGGCCGTCGCCGCGGAGGCGAGCAGAAACAGAGAGGAAACGAGTCCACGTAGCCTGGCTCCCGTAACCTCAGGTGCTCTCGTATATAGCGATGTTCGCGAGCGCGCGCCGCATGGAAATATCGTGCCCAAGACCGGTTTCTCTCATACAGCGACCTCGTCACGAACGCGGACGCGGCCCACCTCCTTCCTCCTCGTCCTTTTTGCCTCCGCTCCAAAAGGTCTAGGAGAGCTTCTCTCAGCGCGCATCAGAGCCACGGGGCTGCCCTTATTCCGAGCTTCGTCCTGAAAAAGCTCGAGCGCCGAGTTTCGCGGTAAAGCGATGTTTAAACATAAGCCCACGGAGAACCTAAGCGTTGTGCACACGCGAGAAACTAGCGCGGTCAGTTTTTCGCTCGCGCTCCGGGTGACGAGCTTTTTCGTTGCAGCGGCTTTAAGGAGGGCAGGTATTCGCGCGCGTTAACGGAGCGAGTTTAGTCCTCTTTCTTGCCCTCGCGCAGCTTGTGGCTCCTTATAAAACTGGCGCGGCCGCGCAGGCAAGGGTTCGGCCGTCTGCTGGCCCTCCTCCTAATCGAGTCGCGCGCGCAACGAGTTGCCTAACTGAATTAAAACAACTTTGCGATTCCATTCTGGCGCGCGGAGGGAAATTTTCATCCCTCGCGCTCCAAGACTCTTTTGCGCGCCGCTGCTCCCGCAGCAGATGTTTACGAGCTAACTGCTCCGGCTCTGAATCGTCATTATGAATTCCAATACGTCTTGCGGGCTCCTCTCCGCCTGTAGCTGAAGAGCTTAGTTAGGAGGAAAGTTGGGCGTGGCAATTTTCCACTCGCGGGTGGACGAGCGCTCGAGAGAAGTTGCGAGGACAATATGCGTAGATTTTGCGAACATTTTTGAGTGGATTAGCGTCAAAAGTTGATGCTGCTGTCTGGAAAGCATAGACCGGCCACGATCGTATAGCTATATGCAGCAGTCTGATTAATTGGTAAATCGAATTTAAGCGATTTTTCAGGTGGCTTACATCGGCGAGACAGAGAGGGAGATATGTGTGCGTGAGAAACAGATTCCGATCCTGCTTTTGAAAAAGCTATATCTTCAAAATGAATAGATCACTCTAGATGAAACACGAGCATGTTTCTCAAGATACCCTCTCGCCCTTCGTATCATTTTAGTTAAATTTCCAACGAATTTGTTGAAATGCTAGTTGAACAAATTGCAATATCTCCTAATTAAAGCGGTCGATTTCCATGAAATTCTACAGAGTTGTTTGGTTCATCAAGTTCAGTGAGCATTCATTTTTACAGATATTACTATTTATTTTCCCTTGAAATATTTGAAGAAGAACGTCAAATCCCTATCTTTCCCATTGTTAGTTTTAAAATTTCGTTGATTAATTACCCAATCCAGATACGGCCAAAAATTCCGAGAATATTCAATAATTGATAAATTGATAAATACTTCAAGTATGCAACGTTTCAGAGGATTCTATTAACATTTTTTTCAACGAGTGCATCACCTCAATCTATGGTAGGTCTTTTCGTATAATCGGAATAGAAATATTGTCAAATGATGATTCTGAAGATCTACAGCTGGCAATCCCATAGTCTCCACAGGATAAATCAATGCCTTACAGATTCCAACACTCATTTTCAGATTGAGATTTTTACTACGGGTCATATCAGAAGATGCACATCTTGATTAGATTTTCCAGGATCTAAGGCAGACCAAGTTTTTCAGACCGTGCCGCGTAATAATCGTTCGAGTATCCAATCAGAGTATGATATCTCCTATGTGATATCTTCTCACGATATAAGGAGATATCACAGACATTTCAATTCGGGGATTGATAAAGTAAGACATGCCTGTTCACGAGTCCCATGAGGAGGTGAAGACAACATCGGCGTCGTGTACAACAAGCCAGAGTGGAGAAGCGGGCCGTTCGAGCGCACGACGACGTATATAGAGACGTATGCAAAACAGCGAGCGCTGCTTACGGGGCACTTGAGCCGCATCACAATCGCCGCATTACGGCTCTTTCGCGCAGCGGCAAAGAGGGAATTGCCACTCCACTCGTCGCGGCCACTAATAGGATACTTCAACGGGTCGCGAGTCTGCGGGCAAAGTCGAGGCTAAAGACATGAAGCGGGGGAGGAACAATGCTCTCCGCAGACATATTATATGGAAACATTAAGACAATCTAGACTTATCGCGCCCATCAACTTTCTCACGATGTATTCTGTAGACGCCGGAGATACGTGCATCCGTATTATGGTCGAGCCCTCGAAAAATCCGCGGCGTGTATCGCCTGCGGCTGGATCTTCGTGTTGTAGACACGGTTTTGATCTCGTCGGGTTCTGATGTAAGTATACATGGAGGGTTGCGGAGATGAGAGATTATGGATACTGGAAATAATTCGTTGGAAATTAATTGCAGCAAACACAATACGGGGTTTCTGAGTCAACTATCCCAAAAACTTTGTCGAGGTTCTGATTTACGCGATATGAGTCAGAAATCAAGGTCGGTTCAGTCACCCTCCCATTCTGTCAGATTAGCAATGCTGTGCCGGAGACTTGTGGTAAATTCTGTTTCCTTCTTGATGTGCTTAGTCTGTTGACATTGTGGAATCGGGTTCTTAGGATTTTGTCGATCAAGATCCGCAGCGTAAGTGTCAAATCGATTTGTCTAAATTCTTCACTTCCTGATAGTTTGATTACTTAATATCTGCTGAGCCGTGAAGAATTTTGAGCTCCAGAACTATTTTGGAATATGTACATTTGAATATAATACACGGTAGAAAAAAGCTGAGCACGGAATTTATACACATGTTCCATCGAGAGAAAATGACAGACATGGAATTTAACAGTTATGGTATGATCGGTCTTATACAATTTTCGATTATATGTAAGCATCACAACGCTGAGTAAGAATATTAAATCACGTCGCTACAGGCAGGTTATCGCTGATCATCCCCCAGTGCCCACAGGATTGCCTGCCTACCTTGATCTTTGTGATAACTATGTATAAACCTTCCTTTAGTGAGAGTGACGAACCTCGTATCTTGAGAAAAAACGAGAAAAATGAGATCATGCACTCGAACACATTATACACAAGATCACAAAAGAGAGGCGAGAGTACAGAATAAATCATCTCGCACACATGGGCCTAATACGGTTCAATTCGAAGCTCGCTGATTAGAGTAAGAAGAAGCTGTTTCAAATATTCTCCCCTGCGGATTTCAATGAGTCTCTTGCTACTGACAGCTACCCTTGTTTTAAAGCGTGATGAGGAATCAAAGGCTTGAGTAGACGTTTGTGATGATATCAGTACGGCGATTCGAATGCAGTCAGTTTCTGCATATTACGAAGGTGTCGAAATTAATCTTGAACAAAAGGTAGCCACAGAAATGAAGCCTCGTGAATCCGTAGATTTTGATTTCCTCCCGAAACGATGTCATTACTAAGAATGATCAAGCTGCACTTCCATTCGTCTCGTGGTACCTGTGACCAAAATTGGGATTTCTATTTCACAAAAAATTCACAAAGTTCTGCAGGAAGGAGGCTTGATTGGGAAAATAGAAAAATACGAGAACAAAACCTAATCTCTTATGAGTTTCTAGACATCTCAGAACTTCTGAGACTCATCGTTCGAAGAAATCGGAGAGTACAGTTCTCATGTACTTTTTTTCCATCACATTCGCTCAGCAAACATTCGTCGTCATTGCGGTCCAGTCGATGATTCATAATATCCTGAATACTGAACAGTTGGAAAAAGGAAATTTTCAGCCTCGATACGTTAAACACCAGATAAAACTAAATCGGTTCATCGAGTACCAAACTGACCGACTTCGACAGTTTCAAAGCTCCAAACAGCTCACCTCTACCAGCAGCTCTCGATCGAATGAGAACGTATACATCTCCCATCGCGAACTTTACCTTTCAAAACTCTGAAACTCGACCGCGGCTCAACTGAGAAGTATGGCGCTCTGACAAAATCGAGCCCACCTCTTCCCTGTGTACCACAGCAGCCGCATCGCGCCTTGTCCGTTCCCAGTCTCAAAGCCGGCTAATTGACGAGCGCTGTATGGGCAGATCCGCTCGCGTATAATTCGATATCGCAATTAAATCTAGCCTATCGCGAGCAGCCGCACCGTATCCCTCGCTAATGCGATATCTGACGGAAAGTTGGGCTGCGAGAAGGGGTGGCCACACCACCACCACCGCTCCCAAATCCGACGTCTACGAGGCAGAGTTGCAAGGGGTGGTGGCGCGGAAACCACAGCGGCACAGACTCCACGATCTGCAAACCCGCTCAAGGATATAAGGCCAGGCGTATTTTGGGCGCAGTTCTCCAACACACGAAGCTATTGCGCCTCGAGCTACATGCAGACACGAGAGGTGCAGGAAATAGGGAGTATGGGGGTATATCGGATCCAGCGAGGGAGATTAGGATTGAAGGCGTCGGGGGTAACGGCTCCAACTTTGAGCAGTACGTATAGTCCGAGGAGGATGCCGAACTCTTGAGGAGGAATTGTGGAGGCCGCCGCTTCTCGAGCGCGGTCGAGCGAGCCAGGCGCGATCTTGAGCCAGCGGCGGATCCAAGTTCGCCAATGGGATTAATTTCGCGGCCACCGAGGCTCCCCGGACGCGGGACGTTCGTCTCGTTTAGCTACGGTACGCCAAGGGGTTGTGCTCTCTCGACACGCGAGCACATTAGCGCCTGCTTGAGACAGTCGAGTCGAGCAGGCCGAAGCTTTACGAGATTCGCGATACTCTGAGAGGAGGGCATTTGTTAGCCGAACTAAAGGGATTGACGAGGAGGTCGTTTGGGTGTTTCCCAGAGATTTTGTGGAGAGCAATTAATCTTGTGGTCGGGTGAGACGGGGTTCATCTAGATCAACGGATTTTTTAGAGTCTTAAACTTTCTGTATTTGAAAAGGTCCAGCCTGCAAGCCTGAACGATTTCAATCAAATGAACGTGAGAATATTTTGAGAATTTTATGAAAAACCACCGATATCTTCGCAATGGCTGTCCAAGTTTTCAGCGACGATAAAACATATTGTAGTCAGTGCCGTGGATGACTGATCAAAATGTTGCCCTTGGGAAGGAACACAAATTTGGAATTCGATTATCACGAGCATATGAGCATTGGTCGGACGCGTGCGCAACGACCGTTCTAGAGATTTTTAGTCCTTCGATTGGTGTTCTTACGTAATTTGGTCCCGGCCTCATTTTCGCCACACTTGAATGCCAGAGTCATCGACGAATACCACGACCGTCCCAAATACCGTCTCAGTGATTAAAAATCTCTGAAACAGTTGTTATTGAAGTATCCGGCACAATCTCCACCAAATTGAACTGTATGGAACAGGATCTTCTGCTTTGCTTATCCTCATTGACATAATTGATCCAAATTATTGGTGAAGGTACAAAAATATGGAATGGGGAGATTATGAAGGAATGTACACTTGGCGTCAACGAATTCTTTCCGAACGCGAGTGAAGAACTTGCCTCATTATGACGTCACTTCCGACAACGCGAAAAAGGTTAGATTTGCA
>JAPYYZ010004051.1:0-10961 GCA_030522705.1 Eretmocerus eremicus
CGGCTGTGGGGCCCGCCGCCGGCCGCGCGCCGCGAGTAGCCCGTCTCGACGAGGAAGAGCCGGCCCCGGGCCGGGTGCAGCGCCAGCGCCGTTATCTGCGCGCGGCCCTCGAGCACGACGCTCGGGCCCCAGGCGGCGGCGCCGGGCCCCACGTGCAGCGCCACCAGCCGGCTGCGCGCGCCCATGACGAGGTAGAGGTTGCGCGCGGCCCAGTCGAGCGCCGCCTCGCGGAAGTCGTCGGGCTGGTCGAGGGCCAGCTGCCAGGCGGCGGCGCCGGTGCCGTTGTCGGCGACCCGGTACAGCCGCGAGTGGTCCACGTTGGCCGGCCGGGCCCAGTACAGCAGCTCACAGCGGGCCGCGTCGTAGTTGAGCCCGCCCAGCACCTCCTCCGGCCTGATGTCGTCGTCGTACTTCTGCTCGGTGTGGCGGTTCGTCTGCGACGAGTCCTCGCCCGGGCCGATGCGGCACAGCCCGGAGCCCGTCGGGCCGCCGCCGTCCTGGGCGGACACCACGGCCAGCAGCAGCGGCTTCTCCTCGACGCGCCGCTTGTCTGCGAGCGATACACGCGCATCAAAATTAGCTCCGAGTATGACGCGCGCTCCCCGCTATCGGCGCGAGACGTATCGTGCGGGCGCGTAACGCGGCTCGTCGAGCGCCGATAACAGCGTCACGACGAGCTTGTACCACATTTTACATCGCGGGCAATCGGGCGCCGACCACCAGCAGTCGTTGTTGCGTTGCCGACCGTGCAACGCTTTGCAAATTATTATGCGAATTTGGCTAGTCGAAGAGGTAATCTCGCGGTAGATTGGACTCCACCAACTCTTCCGAATTCACCCAGTGTCATTTAGAACTCTGTAAGCTAGCACATTGATTTTTCAGATCATCCGATTCCCGAGATGAATTTATTGTAAGACGAGCACAATTGTCCATCTCGTAACGAATTTTGGCTTTATATGGAGAATCAATAACAACTTCTAATCGAGTCAATCAGGAGCCACAGAAAGATGTGGATAGGGTCTGCTTTTGCTGGATCAACGCCATTTGGAAAAAATTTGCTGGGTCAGTCTTCTGTAATCTCGCAATGACCATGCTGCCCCATAAGATAAGTGTTCAATCTCGAAAAAATCAGATACTCGTAACTCGACTCAACGAAGATTTCACTGGGTTCTATCGACACTAAATTTGCCTTCGCTGACAAATATTATCAGAATCTGATGGGTCCATCTTCCACTTGCCCGTGTGAACTTGAATCGAAGCTATGTTATATAGATGGCCGGTGAATCGCGCAAAGCGGAATGACTCGATAATTACAATCGAAAGAGTACTCACAGCGCAAGTGGCAGCCATTCGATGCTCCACCCGGAACAACAAATCCACTCGCTATAACAATTATTATTGCCGAGACGGCAGCGACGATATTCGTGCTTGGCCTCGACTGCCCATGCTTCATCGCGCAACTGATGCAGCAGCGCCTCGCTCAGTCTCTCTCGCGGCGCAGATTGAGCCGTCCGCACTGGGTATTACTTATCCGCGAGTGCAACACGAGTTATACGTAATAATAAAGAGAGTGAGATGAGAGACGCACCGAGCGCACACTCTGCCACCACCTCGACTCGAGGTCCACATTTTAAATAGATTGACTGAGTTGCGCCGACTGCTTCTCGCTGCTTATCGGACAAGCGTTTCTCTTTTATAATTGATACAGATGTTTTGAAATACATCGAAAAAAACATTTCAAAAACACAGATATCGCTGCTTTTTCTCTCACTCGGCCGGCGTGTATCCGTAGTCGATCAACAGCTCCACTGCAGACGCTCCGAGATAATTCCACGTTGTTCGTCTAGCTGTAGATGAGAATCAACGAAAGCAGATCGAGCTGGATTTCAGCAAAATTCCAGAACTTCGAGATCTTATTCGCGCTCTTTTTTCGCACAAACTAAAATTCCCACAAACTTCCCTGCCTAAAATAATGACTCATCCGAAGTGACTCAGAGATTTGAGACACTAGAAATGATCCGTCTGAAAAATGACTCATTTGGAAATATTCATTTGAAATAACTCACTAGAATGACTCATTTGGAGAAATTGAGAAAATTTGCAACAATCAACGTCCGATTCAATATTTTCATCTCTATTTTAGGTTGTTCAAAATTTTTTTCAATCAGATTTTCCAAGTCATTCCTAATAAGTGATTCCAAATGAATATTTTCAAATGGGTGATTTTTTAAAATCAATCATTTCTATTGTCACAAATCCCTGAGCCATTTCAAATGAGTGATTTATTTTTGGCGGGGTTTGCACAACACGCTGTATTTCTGTTTCATAAAAGTTTCTTTATATTTGCTCATCGATTAAATTTCCATTAAAATTATTCTGTAAACGTCGTGCCTATTTTGAACTTGATCTTACCCTATCGTTGCCATCGATCGCAGAGAGAGCACATGACATTCATTTTTTCAACGGAGGTTATGATCTCTATACGATTCAGTGATTTTTGGATACATACAATATTACATGAGATACAAGTTGCACTTTGGGGCTTGGAGGTTCCCACTTCTGAATGACTATCTCGACACTTCCCTACGGCTCGGTCCAGAAAGTAATCGCTAAGAAACGCCCAATTGCCAAATCCATAACAAAATGTACTGTTTTGACTATCTCCCATGACTGAAATGGCTATTGATTGATCATTCGATATTCAACTTGAAGAAGTAAGGAAACACAAACGCAATTTACAAGCCCTCTAACGAGAAAGTACAAGTAGTACGAAAAAATTGAACTTCAAAAACTTAAGAGTGATACTGCATTCTTATGACGCAATTCGAGTTGTTAAAATTGTCAAAATTCTTCCTAACAGTAGAAAATATCAGGATTCATTGATAAGTATTCAAATACGCACGTGATGTCACAATAGGCTTTGCGTCGTACGGCGATGACACGGAATTATTGAGAATTTCAAATTCGTAATTTCATCAGGCCAGCCTTTGACGTATCTGTGGTTTCAAAACTCATCGCGCACAGGTTGTGAGGCGATGAAGGTACAAGAAGCGCACCCACATTTGAATCAGGATGATACTCGCGCAGTTACGTCAAAGCTCGGCACGGAAGCTAAAAAGCTCGCGAGCAGGTAGGTATTCCCGCTGGCTCGATAACATAAAAGGCATGGTGCGTCGTCGGCACTGTCTTGGTACGAACCAGTGATAAAAATGACAGGTTCCCGGGGGATGTAATTACCGACGCGGCACGACACGCTCCTAAACGAGCTTTACTCTTGAGCACGTACCGAGACCCGATCGCCCTCACAAGAAGCCGCACAATGAGCAATAATTAATTTCAAAGCTGTAGTGTTGCATCTTTTATCTTTCACGCGGCTCCATGTAGAGGCATTAGAATCCCATCGTTAAGTGTTTGAAATGATAACCATGTTCCTATCAAATTTATCGTGAATAAGGAAATCAATTGTAACTGTGTCATCTCTGGAACTTGATTTCGACGATGCAATGGATTGTGTGTCGACGTTATCATTATCGGACGTGAATACAAATTGATTGCAGATTAATATTTGATATGAAATCGCAGAATAAATTCATGTCATTTGTGGAATTATGAGTGATTTGTGTTGGAGGGAACCATTCCATCATCATTTCTGCTCATTCTTATTGAGATTTCAATGACACACCGAATGAAAAACGTGCTGTGATTATTCCCACTAATGGAAAAACAAGATTCTTTGCATAACTAGGTAGATATCACTGTGTTGCTTATCAATTCCATCAGACGGGTTGTCAAAAAATTAGCATAGAATTCTCGATTGTGGAGAAATTCAAAAGCCCTATCTCATTCTCATGGGAACGAAAAGCCCATACAATTTTGGAGTGAATGGAGAAATCTCTCTAACTCTTGATGAAATAGAAAGCCCCAGCTCAGGAATCAGCTTGAAAATGACGTATCTGAACATTTTTGAGTAAGAAAGCCGCATTACAAAAATTTTGGGTAAAAGGCTCTATCTCGGAATTTTTGAGTGAAAATGCCCTATCTGGATAGCTCGGTGTGAAAAGCCGTGTTCAAAAATGTTCGAAAATGAGGGTCATGTGTCTGAGAAAAGTATTTTGGTCATCTAAAAATTATTTTTTCAGTTGCATGACCCACTTTATCCAATATTTTGAGACGTGTCTCTTCACACCAACTCGTCAAGATAGGGCCTTTTTCCTCAAAGTTTTCGAGATAGGGTTTTTAAGCTGATTTCTGAGGCTTTCTATTTTCTCCAGCTCGAGATAGGGCTTTTTCATTTTCTCAATAATTCCGACAGGGCTTTTTAATTTCCAAGCGCAGAATTTATCATTTCAGAATTGCAATTCATCCACCATCTATGTGAGCATCTCGGCCGACTGCAGCGTCAGTGTTTCCAAAGTTGCAGCGTGCAAGTGCACGGTCGCGCGATAATCTTGCACCCGCGGCGAGCGGAGGGCGTAGAGCCGTTGCGGTGGCGTTGTGCTCCCGTTGCAGATAATCCTCACCTACTTATGCGCGCGAGCAAGCGCTATTACAAAGGGGCGCCGCGCGACAATAAATTTACCTGCTCGTACGTAGCCACTTAGCCGCGATGCATGTACTGCAGTGTACACTCGCTCGGCTGCGCGATGCGATCAACGCGCTGCAGAGGGCAACTCCAGCGCGCAGCACAAGTAAGTACGTCGCGGATGTGCAGCCGCAGCCGTGCTCTTATTGGCTCGCGCCGCACCCGTGCTCGCACCTCGCGCGGCTCGCGGGCCCAGCGCCTTTTCTGCGCGCGACGCTCTAACGAGCCCGAGCTCACACCTCCGATGCTCTGAAAGGCAAGGGCCTATACTCGCGTGTTATTTGATTCTTGGGTGTGACACCCATAGAAGCTCTGCAATAATCCACATCTCGGGGCGGGTAGAGCACTGCTCCAGCCACGGATGAGAGCATCTGTTGCTCCTCCAACGCCCATCCACACAATAGGTGTCTACCCATTGACTTGCAATTTTGCTCTGTAAAATTCCCTGAAAATTCGGAAAAATTGTCACCGCGGAGCTGTACGGCGAAGGCTCGCGTAGTTGCATCGCGTATTTAATCAGCTCTCATTCTTAAGGAGAAGAAGAAGCTCTACTTTATCGACATTCCTCATAAATTGATTCAAAATGAAACAAAACAATATTTTGAAAAAGTAAATCCAAGCTGCCTTGCGTATCGGTAGAACGAATCACTGTGTAAAATTTTGAAGCGATCCGTTTCAAGTGCTTGGAGTAATTTGAACTGTAGTATAACTACAATATATTAGCACTTATTCCAAGAGGTTTTGACGGATCGCTTCAAAATTTTACACAGTGGTCCATTCTACCGATACGCAGGGCAGCTTGAATTTACTTTTTTGGAATATTGTTTTGTTTCGTTTCAAATCAATTTATATTGAATGTCGGTAAGGTAGAGCTTTTACACGACCGTAAAAGCCCGTCCGTCGTAAAGCAAATAGCATCGTGTGCCGCAAACTCGGCCACGTATCCGTCACGAGCATGTCATACTGCGTCTAAGTTTTCCGACTTCTGAGTTTTCCGATTTGTTTATCTCGCCACATCCGCAAGCTACTTATCAGCGTTGGTCAACAGACGAGACGTACTTCTAGACGAGTATAGAGCAAGTATCATTAAAAGACGCACTTGCAGCGAATCAATTGACTGTTGAAAATCGCTCTCAAGAGAATTTGTTACATCATCTTATTGACATCGCGGGCAATATGAATTTTCGTAGCGTAAACTTCACACTGCAGCGTAAAATTGTACGAGTATGACCTTTCAAATTTCCCCATGAATATTTAATTAGAATTTTTGAAGCATCATCACCTCCAAATTTCAGTTTGAAGAGATCTCACCCTGCCATGTGCCCTACCTAACACCCACAATAAGGTTCCGTCGGAGCGTATAATCACTTTGTCGATTTTTCGTACCAAGCGAATCTAAAGCTTTGCTAACATGATCAGAACTTGTGATCACAGTGCCGATGAGTCATAATTTTGAATTAGAGATTGCTAGTACAAGAGGCCGATTCCCTTGTTCGCTCAACGTTGCTCGCGGGCGTCTTGTCACTAGCCGTGTAACAACATTACCCTATCACGCCGTATTGCTGACCACATCGACGTGTCTTGATTCACTTCCACCATTGTCCCTTCACTGTTGCGCCGCGATCTTACGGAGGGCCGCGATCTCGACGTCCGATTTGAGCGCGCGTATCGACCGTTTCCGTGTATGATCAGTGTTTCATTGTGTTTGCGTGTATGTGTTACACTAGCATGTACTTATTGTACAACATCACGTCAAGTGTGTTTTTAATCAACTCATGTAGACTCGCGTTTCCCTACTGCTTTCCAGTCGATCTTGATGTAAAATCATTTGCATTCCAAGCTGCCTTTTCATTCGACTCAAGCATCGCTAATGAAAGTGTTCCTTTGCAAGTATCAAGACACGTTGCATGATCGTGCCATTCCTTAGACAATTTATTTAGTAATTTCGAATTATTTACGCTCTCTTTCCGTGATTTCCGAGGTAATATTGTCGTAACTAATCGAGGCTATGAGTTTGTGAAACAGACCTTCGGTTGACCCTTCGGCTCGCGCGTATTCGTTGGGAACCATGCTCTTAAGATTTAGGGTATCTTCATTGTAACACTCGCTTGTTTCGCACTTTATTGTTCTTTGTAATAACATTGCCGAATTTCACATTGTCGTATAACAATCACTTGAAATCATTTAAAATGATAGATGCAACAAAATACCATTCCGACTTCCAAATGTGATATCAAAGAACCAGAAAATTGGACCAAAATTTCGACCGGATCCGCATTTTTGATAAATTATAGACTCCCATTTGTTAAACCTATCACATTTTTCGAAGATACGTAAAATTTCGTGATTCAGCATGCCTAATTAATTTCACCTCGTAAGACTGCAGCTCCTTCGTATGCGCTGCGAGATTCCCCCAATTCGGAATTGATTACACCGTACCGTTAGAATTATACCAGAGTTTGAGAAACATGGATAATCATTGACCGGACGGTTACCTGAAAAAAAGAATTACCCTTGAAGGGATCGAACCTAATAACATTTCATCGAGAGGCAGCAATTTTATTCCAAAAGTGTTGAAAAATGAGCTGTACTCGCGCTCGGAAATTCCATGATTAAATTTCATCTCGCCCGAGTAATGAATGCAAATTGAAGGGCTGGCGACTGTTATTATCATGTAAGTCCTCGCAAACCGTGTACAAGGAGCGAAATTCGGGGTAACCGGTTTCGTGCACCCATAGCTTTTTACGGAAGAGATCGCGGTCTGCCTCCGGATTAAATTTGACTACCATCATCAAGTGCGTGCAAACAGTTATGACACTTTGGACTTTATCGGTCGAAGGAGAGATCTCTCAATTCAACAAAGTAAAGAAATCGCGTTTTCTGTCCAAGTAGCCTTTTTGCACTGCGTTTCAGCGGAGGACTCGATTTTAACCTGCGCACCTGTAAACCACTGTTAAACTTGATATCCTTCGCGATTTTACGGCATATTCTATCCGAATCCAAGCGCTCGCGCGCGTAATTCATGGCGTGCAATCGCGCCCGGCGCGGCGACGCGGGCTCGGCTCGGGACTCGAGCTTTGGCCGTGCCCCCCGCGGCGAATCTCCGCGCCCGCTCGACGGCTTTATAAGCTTTATACGCGCAACGCGCCTCCAATAATGCGCGGCTCTCTCGTCTCGTCTCGCTCGCCGTTGGACCGCTGCATGACCTCTTCGCAGCTCATGCAAAAGAGTCAGTTTTGTTTCTGCGAGGCCCGCAGCTCGCGCTCTCCTCCGCTGCAGCGCCGTAAATCTCGACTCGTTGCAAGCTTTATGAGACAACGGATAACCAGGCTGTGGTTCACTACAATCCAATGCGATGCAGCTGCAGCTGCTATTGGCTCAACAGTCGTCAACTCAAAATCTTGCATCTAGGGCATTCAAAATTCTCGCCATCGTACTCGAAAGAAATTTCACATTCATCGTCCAATTCAAATTGCGTCGGAACGAACGAGGCTGAATTGAAGCAAGACATTGATAAGAGTATATGGAAATCGAATTCCTCTCCTGATTTGACAGCACTCCATAATTCTTAATCTCGAATCTCTTACATCACCCGTACTGCCATGATTTTCATAAGTGATCTTATCGTCGGTAGAGCTTGGATTTTTGCAAGTAATGCAACAACAAATGTTTTAAGGCTCTATGGATGGTGAAAAATTTCACAAAGATGCAAGTAGAAGAAACGCATCAATCTGAATTTTTTTTGTGTAGAAACATTTTTGTCAAGATTTTCAGTGAATCGCCGAGTATGTTAATCTATTTCGTCTTTTGAATCATTAATTAACCCACCTTATTAATCATTCGCCAACCCCATATCAAACTCCCAGTACCATATTATAAATTTTCCAACGAACTCGGATTGAATTGTCAATCACTCGCATCGAGTCCTCTAGAATGCATATTGGGTGCCTTCAACAAGGTTAAGTATATCGCAATTGGTCCAAGTAACTTGGAGTTTTTCAAACTAAAATCTCTGGAACATATCTTCAGTTTGAGAAACTCAATAAGATGGTCCAATACGACCGTCTTAGAATCACTCAAATGCCGGATGAATTTGCCATACACTTTCGATTGAATGTTGTGGATCAAATTGGAAAATTCAATAAAATCACATCGAGAATCGTTTTGAATATCAGTAATTTGTTCGCAGTGATGGTGGAATCCAAGCAAAGATCTAGAACCCAGCCAACGCGTGTGAATAAGTGGAGAGCTGGAGCGTGCTAATGACGCGCTCTACAATCAATTAACATTTGCGCTCATCAATATCGAACGAGGAAACCCGAAGTGGGCGCTTTGGCATCGGCTGTTAATGCACGTGCCAAAACGCTCGGCTCTCGATCGCGGCTAGAAATTGATGGCCGGACATCAATTTTCGCGGCGCTAGGGATACTCCGCGGCGCTCGAAATGGGCGGCCCATCTGGCGCAAGCCTCGGGATTAAATTCTCGGGTACTCCGAGTGCGGGGGAATACGAAGAGCGATGGAGGCATGAATCGCGCGGGGAACGAGTGCACATAGTACGTCGAGGTCCGGCGAGCGAATCGTACATATATGCGGGAGGACGCACAGAGCGAGTGCATAGCGCTAACTCGGGTGAGCAGGAGTCGGTACCGCGGCTGCAGGTGCTCGCCGGCCAGCTCTCGCGATTGCGTGCGTGCGACTGAACGCGAGCCTATGCGGTGCTCATCGAGCGCGCCCGAGATTGATTTCGAGCCACGTGCGAGCGCGCGCGCCTGATTAATGAGTAGTGTTGAACGACTTTTCGGGCCCGCGCTGCTTCAAGATTCTTTGCAGCGAAATCGGACACTAACTAATGCGAGAGCATCAATCGTGCCTCTAATGAGGCGTTCCCTCGTGGCCCTGTCAATCTCAATATTGTGCTCTTGTGCCGAGATTTGAGACAATAGTTGCTTACAACTTGTCTAATGCGTTTTGAGCAATCGAATCAATGACGGGTCTCCACTCGCTCTTGGCACTTTGTCACTCGCTCCGATCATGATCGGCGAGAGTAACAGAAGGTGCACTCCCCTTTCGAGCATACTTTTGGCAAGTTGTCGGCGTCGACCCGCGCCACTGCTATACCTCGACTGTTGAAATATACTTCGGCATCTCGAGCAAGCGCGCGTGCCGTGCTCTGCGATACTGCGTGTGACGAACCACTTGTTGATCTATCGGTCAAGCGTCATCCCCAGGGCACTACCAGTGCTGCATTTTGGTATCGTTTGCACGGAATTCGGATTGCAGGCGGAATTCATCGGCGGTGTTGTACATGGCTTCTAGAACGAGGCAAAAGCGGATTATGAAATTGGATCGTCGGGCACCAATGGTAAGTCGACCGGTTGTGCTCAATGTGTCGGCACTGTCCGCAATGACCACGATGAATATTGAGGAGGCAACGTCGGCTGTTGAATACATTGAGCCCCTGTGACTCACTATTGTCATGTGGAGGGTTCCTGACCAAAGTGACGTGAGTCCACTTACGGCATTAGCAGTGATGTTTCCAGTTGGAAAAATCTGCGACAATAGTTGTTGGAAGAGGTTCCAAGCGTACATGTCATGGCTACGAAATTGTTCGAAAGATGGATTTACATCATTTCGATCGGAAACCTTCCATATACCTGCTCGACGACGTTCAAAGTTCGTACGAACCAATACACGAATTCGAAGCGGACTCGAAGGTACCGCAGATTCCGCAGACTGGGCAGGACGACGCGCATCGCGCGCACGTCGACCGTTTGGCGGGATGTGGCCAGTCTTCCTATGTCCGCATCGGATCGAAATTCCATGGGATCCATTTTTTCCCCAAGTCGCAGCGAAGCGTATCGTATACGCGGATCGCGCAAGTTGCGAAATAGACGAGCTCGCGGGTCAGATAGGCGTGTGCAGCTATACAAGTTGCGGCTCGCTGCGACGAGATGCGATCGGGAGTGGAATCTATAAGTATGGACACGAGATGGCTGAAATGCTGCAAGATGGATGAGCCGTGCGCGGATTTTCGCTGTCTATGGTCGGCGAGAGCCGTTGGAGTGCGGCACGACTAAGGGAGGAGCGTCGCGCACGGGGACTCGGAGAGCCGAGCTAACGGGCTGCCCGCGAGCCCATATACAGTCGATGCGCGATGGGCGATGCCGATACCAGCACAGCCCGCGCATGTTTATTTATAAGCGCGCGTACACTCTTCTACAAATTTGTAACGACGAGCCGCACGTCGCGGTGCATCGCCAATCAGCGCTATATGGGCAACAGGTGCCCGCTCGTCGCAACACGGGCTCCATACACCCTCGTATAATAAGTCCGGCTCGGGTTCGTCCTCATCGCATCCGTTGATATGCGAATTCTCT
>JAPYYZ010004052.1:0-10959 GCA_030522705.1 Eretmocerus eremicus
ATAATCTCCCTGAGCTTCCTCGAAACTCCGCAATTTTGCTCCCCTTTTCTCTCTTTTACTTTCTTTGTACTCAACGAAGCTATTTTCCCCTGCTCGAATCTCTCATCCTTGACTCTCCCGTGCTCGCCCTCGTCCCACACTACACACCTCTTTCCAGCTACTTTTGCCTTTACATGTATATCACCCCTCGTCAACATTTGAATCTCTTCGGGAACCCTTATACTTTCTCTCTCTCTCACTCTCTCATGCCTCCACCCATCGTCAATTTTCGATCGAAAGTTCTGCTTTCCCTTTATGTATTCATTGTGGAAGCTGTCCGACAGACTGTGTTTCGAACGAGCTTTCGTATCTCGGTCCGCTTTCCAAGTTTTATTGATGACTTCACCTTTCTATTTCTGAAACCAAATCCAAAAGTAGGTGGATGCAAAATTGAGAAGCCATCATTGTGCTATTATAATTTTACATCTAGGAAAGAGAAATTTCTGAGAAAATTAATTAGTTCAGAGAATAATGGAGAATGGTAAAGCAACCTGATCATCCAGCCTCGCTGTCGAGTATGACTGAACAATGGTGGTAACTGATGCACCTTACGCTGAATTTGATAAATGTAAGGTTTACTATAATAAGATTCAAGTTCATCCCAAATTCACCGTCTAAAATCACTTGCGTTATGAGTCTAGGAATCGAGATGTTGAGTACCACATCTGTATCTGAAATCGCAGTTGGGCGCTTCATTCCCCGCAGTGAAAGATCGATTCTGATTATTCGATAGTCAAATCACATACAACTCTGAAAATGAGTGTTGAGAATCTATTCTCGACAGTGCCTGATTCCACGCCTTCCTCTAATTCAAATCAAGATCTCAATGTGTAAAGAAGAAGATTATGACAATAATGATTGAATTATTACGAATCCCAGAGTCTTTCTACGCGGCGATTCTGAGAGTTCTCCATTTTTAAGAAATACTTGACATATTCCACCCGATCTCATTTTTTTCAAGAAATGAACTGACGCCCACGACATCTTTGAAAATAGCCTATCTCTCTCAATTTTATACATCCATTTTCTTTTCCAGCATTTCGTCTCTCAAATTAGGATTTTAGAAGTGATTTGCCACTGATTCCTTGACCATCAGATATCAGAAAAAGTAAATTATATCTCAATGTGTCGCTTGACTCCAGCGATCAATGTCTCCTTGTTTACAAAGTGTGAACATGTAACACGTTTTTGTATTTACATTGTATCCAGCTAGGCGTCAAGTACTCGGTCAAGTATTCGCTATCGATTCCACGAGAAGGAAGATCTGGCTATGATTGGTGCACAGTATTACACTGCATTGAAAACAATATAGACGTACCTAAATGTTGAGGGATTTTTCACTTTGCTGCCAAATTACGAAGCCGATTATATTGTCTGACGGATGTGCATATGGATGAAGCTGTTGAGCGATTGGGCCATGTTGTCTTGCAAGCTTATGAAAAGGTACAGAAGACCTATATTCTACATTGAGTGATTTTGCCATGGCCATGTTATACCGGCATACCGTAAACCGTGGCGACTTTGCGATGATTGTAAGAATACTCGGAACACTTATGTGCAGAGTACGAGGGACCAAAATTTGAGCCTTGTCGTGAGCTACAAGATGTCGAGGCTTCTTTTTTATTTGTTTACATGCTTTTGCAGAAATAATCTACAGAAAAGGGGTGTCCAAAGCCGCTCGGCCAACTGGGGCGTCTGTGAACACGCTCAACGGTTATCGTAATTTTCTGACTGAAATCCTGCTAAAATTTGGTATGTCCCTGGACACGTCCCAACTTTCGATAGGGGAATGGCTCCAAGAGCTCTTTTTTTGTACAATATCGTCATCAAAGACTCCCATTGCCAGTTGAACATCAAGTATCTCATCAAGTATCGGAATGTCTGGCGTGCCCAAATTACTTCTACATGACGATCGGTAACATGATTCGAGGTTCCAAATTACTAACATCGCTTGGATATAGACGTTACGATTTATTGACCTCGTACATTTCATTGCTGATCCCGAATATGCATGAATATTAATTCTAGTAAATTTCCTACGTGGATTGAGGTTCCAAAAACCTTCATGAACAAAAATATGAATAAGTCAATTGCCGGAGAAAATCCATTCTCGCACGAATAATAATTCATGTCAGTTTTGTACTTCTTGGAATTTTATTTCAGTTATAGGTTACATTGTTGAACGTGTTATATTCGTCACATTGGTGTTACTAATGTGTCAGTGTTATCTTTGTACAGCCTATGCTGGGCGTGCATCTGGTTACAATTTTAAATTTTATCAATAAAGTCAACAAATCCTAATGATATTTTGTGAAATCGGAAAGTGGCAAGATGTGCAAGTCATCCCAATAACTGATTTTAGATTATAAGGGTATCGCATAGACATTGGTGTCTGTGAATCTTATGGTCGAATGTTTATGGAATGATTTGATTTGTAAATACTATACTATGATATATTGAAGGAGAATTTATGCCACCTCAGCCCGTTCACTGCAGAGCAGCTATAGCATTAGAGAAATCTGATATTATTAGAATTTGCTAGGGTTAGGTCGAAAAAGAAGAAATATTGCCATTCACCTGCTTGCTCCTGGACAATAGAATTTGAAACTTTTAGTCACCAAGTTATACTTTTTCATGAAAAGCGAATGATGGGAGAAGATTGCAATATTTTTCAAACTTGACCATTTTGTTTCCTTCAAAATACCCCAGAAGCAGTGCTTCTAGTATTTTTCATGTTATTCTTCTCTTTGTTCACCCTCGATCTACTTTTTGGCACTCTCATTCAATTATGATCGGATATTTCATTGATGCAAAATTTTGTCGTAGCAGCTCCAACTCGAGCTCCAATTATAAGCTGTTTTATTGTTGATTGTGATGCATTTGGAGTTATGTAAAAGCTCTACCTCACCGGCATTCATCATAGATTGATTTAAGATGACACGAAACAAACCTCGGAACAAACGTCATTTCGATTTTCAAATAATCGAGTTGATCTCTGATAGGAGAATGAATTCAGTTTTTTTTTTTTTTTTTTTTATTGAAAGCATTGAAATCTCTCTTGAGATTTATTAGCTACACATATAGATACAAAATAGGAGATAATATATGACGCTTAATAATACAAATTATACTTGTAGATTACAATGATTGAAGAATTCGATAATACATTTACACGGTCCGATAAGGGGTTTTTCTAGAAGTACAGAAATTCTCATCGGTAGCTGGAACCTCATTCTTATTAGTGACTGGACGAGCTTCTTTCTAGGTTCGTCAAAAAGCGAGCATTGCCATAGAACATGGTCTAAGTTTTGGTCATATTCCCCACATGTACACTTTGGACTCTCAATAATTTTGACTCGAGCTAGTGAGGCTGCTAGGCCATAGTGATTCGATCTGCATCTGTTGATTGTAACAATAAGCTCGCGAGAAAGATTTCTTTTCTGAAACCAGGGCCTTGCCGTATCTTGGAAATAGTTTTCAAAATAATCTCTTCCGGTATGTTCACTCATTGCTATCGAATGACTGGTTGAATTTGTTTTCATCTCGCTCTTAAAAAATTGACGAAAGTCTGTAAAGGGAACTAGGAGAAGCGGATCACAACTTCTTAAGCACGCCTCTTTGGCTATCTTATCTGCTAGTTCATTACCTTTTATACCTTGATGGGATGGAACCCAGAAGAATTTTAAGCTAGCCTCGTCACTTTTCATTGTTGAAAAATCAGAATATTTTTTCTTAATCTCAAGGATGTAAGGATTGACACGTATATCAATAGAACAATTGCTAAGACATTCCAAGACACTTAAGGAATCTGAAAATATTCGAATATTTTTATCGAGGTTTTCCAGCGCCAAATCCATAGCTTTGCTGATAGCAGCGGATTCAGCAGTGAATATAGAACAATTTTCATCGAAACTTCTTGTATCACTAATATCTAAACTTGGGCAAACGTAGGCTGATCCAACTGATGACAGCTTGGTTTGTTTGCTACCGTCAGTCCATATATCAAGGGTGATATGTGGAGAGACGGTAGCTGGAATTTGATGTGGAGTTTGCAGTCCCACGGCACTATCGATCCTATCGAAAATTATAGGAGTAAGTAGGACTTGGTACTCGTACTTGTAGATATTGTAACTATCATTTTTACTGAGCGGAAAAAGATTTCTCATGTGTTCATCAATACACTCTTCGATTAGTCTCAATCGCTTGAAGTTGCGTCTCTGAAGAACATTCACATAGTACTCGTTAATTTTTCTATTCACAAATAGGCTTTCATTAGACATTACTTTCATTAGATACGAGTGACAGAGAAATTTGGTTCTAAGCTCAATTGAAGGAAGCTTCGATTCCCCAAGAAAGATATTGTTCGGCGTAGAGTTGCGATATCCAAGAGCTAGTCTTATGGCCGAGTTTTGTATACGCTCTAATTTTAGTATTTTGTCTTTTCTCGTCGGGAAGTATATAAATGAACCATAATCAATCTTTGACCTAACAAGGCTTTTATACAAAACTAAGAGAGTACTTGGATCCGCTCCCCACCATATTCCTCTCAGGTATTTGACAACGTGCAAGGCTTTAGCGCATTTACTTTGAATATTCGTAATTTGTGAAGCGAAGGATAGATTGAAATCGAAAACAACGCCGAGAAATTTAACTTCTTTTGTCGATTTGATCTTCAAGTCATTTCTTAACTTTATTTCAGTTTCTCCAGGTAGTATACCATAGTTGTTGAAGTTAACAAAAATCGTTTTGCCAGGGGCGAGTTCGAGACCAAGTTCGCCTAGGTCTTCTTCTATGATTTTGTAACTTTTTTCCAAGTCAGTTAAGTTGTCTGAAATCAAGGCGACATCGTCTGCAAATTGGATGTCCGAAACTGTCCTTGGGATCCGAATAATAATCAAGTATACATAAATAATGTATAAGAGTAGGCTGAGGACCCCACCCTGTGGTACGCCTTTGAAAGCCAAGGAGTATGATTCACTCAAATCTGTAAAGATTTTCCGTTGATACGTAAGGAATCGGACAAGTTTGATAAGTCTAACAGGGCAGCCGATTTCAGCAAGTTTTTGTAGCAAAATATCAACCTTGACATTGTCAAAAGCACCCATCACGTCTAAAAATATAGCGTAAAGACATTTCCTTTCCTTGAACTTTTCTTGAATGTGCATAAGAAGATTCAGCAGATTATCCGTGCAAGAGCGACCTTTTCGAAATCCGTTCTGTGACTCTGGTAATACTTTTTGGGTTTCCAAATACCACATAAACTTGTTTTTGACTATTGTTTCAAAAAGTTTGCATACAGCTGATGTCAAGGTGATAGGCCTATGACCTTTACCTTCTGGTTTCGGGACAAAATGGACGTAAGAGTTTAACCAATCCTCTGGATAGTCTGATGTTCTGTACATCTCATTAAAAATGTCGAGTAGTAGCAAATGATACTTAATTGGGAGTGTTTTCAGCACTTCATAATCAATGCCGTCCATACCGGGCGCTGACTTTGACTTCCGGGAAGATAATGCTAAGTTGAATTCCGCATAAGTGAATTCGGAATCTAAAAACTCATTTTCCTGGCAATCAGGAGTGAAATCTGGGTCGGTCGGGACCCAAGGAGGACATATTTTTTCCAGTGCGGAGAATTTACTGTCAGTTTGCAGGTTTTCAGTGATATTGTGATTGGCTTTGACCCACTTATTTTTCAGAATTCTCGTCGTGTTCCAAACGTATTTCATACTCGTGTTCATATTGACAGATTCGGCAAATTTTCTGAAGTTAGCTTTACGTTTTTCTTTGAAAGTTTTGCGACAAAGAGCATCCAGTCTGTTATATTCTATGAGATCATGTAGAAATCCGTAATCATCCCATAATTTGAAAGCTTCGTCTCTTTTGTCTCTAACCTCTTGGCATTCAGTATCCCACCAAGAGACGGGATTCCTATGCATTGCATTACAGAGAGTTCGTTTTCTAGGTGTATTTGTTTTGATTGATTCGGATACAACATTGACAAAAAGTTGATATTTAAGACTGGGTCTGAGTGAATCAAAGTCAGCTGAGAGAAACTGAAGAAAATTTTCTTCTAAGTTGATCATTACGTTTTCCCATTTGGTTTTAGTCGACGAAATTTTGAAAGATTTTTTTCTATACAGAGACTTACTTACACTAACATTGATGAATATCGGACAGTGATCCGAGCCCCAAGTCTCTTCTTGCACACGACATTCTATGTATTCTGTGAAATTTTGACTCGAAAGAATCAAATCTATATTAGACTTCGAGGTTCTATCTTCGTGAGTGATTGTATCTGAATTATGTATGAAGAAATTTTGTGTCTCTAAGATATCTAGAAAATTAATACCGTTTCTATCGGTTTTATTGCAGTTCCAATCAATGTGGTGGGCATTAAAATCGCCGACTAATATATTATTACCGCTTGCATCAATATTAGAAAGAATGACTTCCCATTGATTTGTGCTCAGAGTGAGACCGGGGGCACGATAGCACGCATATATTGTGAAGGAGGGATTAGTATTCGTTATGTGGACTGCCAGTAACTCTACAGATGAATGAGGAACTACTATTTGTTCAATTTTTTTGAAGGCTAGTTTTTTTCGAATCAAAAACATAATCCCTCCTCCACTTGTGTGGATTCTATCCTGACGTACGCAAAAAAACCCAGCAGGTATATTGAAGTCTCGTGTATTTGGGGTCAGCCACGTCTCGACGCAGACGAAGATGTCGATGTCTTGAAGGGCTTTCTCGATCTCGTTCCTCCGCTTGCAGAAACTCCTCGCATTCCAAAAGAGCATCCTTACGAGCTTATTGTTCGGAGCCATCGTTGTTGATGATTGAATATTTGTTGTGACCTATTAGTTCATCGAGTGTTGAGTCTTCAGTATTAGACTCTGTATCAGTACATCCATCTTGAGTGTTGTTGTCAAACGGAGAGAGGCTATTCTTGATTCTGGTAAGCCGATTGCGTATTGTGCGGCCAATTACATACTTGTACGTGTTAGTGAGCATAGCACCGAGGGCCTCGAAATCATCACAATAACTTCGAGCCAGCTCAGCAATTTCAAGCTTCGATTTCTTTTGTGTTGATTCCACGAATTCCAGCAGCTCGTCGTAGGACAGCGGCAATGTTTTCACGTTTGAATCAATGTATGTTTTTGCTGGCTCAAGCTGCTTACCCACACTTGACTTTTGATCTGGCACATCATTTTTTGACTTCTTGACGGCTTTCTTCTTCACCTCAGTAAATGGAAGTTCTTCTCTGGAATGCAATTCGTTGTTCGAGGCTGTGGATGCACCACTGCTGGATAAGGGTCTCTTCACTCCACTCTGCATTGCAGCAGGAGCGCTGTTAACTAGGACGGTGGCCGATAAATCGGAGGTTTGCGAGGTCTCTCCACTATTTTCTACAGCTGCATCACTTGTTATCGTTACAGGATTGGGGATGGAGTCCTTCTCTTTGCAAAATTTTGCAAGGTGTCCTTCCTCCTTACAGTGATAACAGATTATTTTCTCAGCTGAGAAGTAAATCCAATGAGAGATGGTACCGATTGTCAGTTGGATACTGTGAGGTATTTTCTCCACGTCTTCGGGTTTTACGTACATCTGCTTACGAAAACTAAGCAGATGAGCGAGTTCTGGATCACTCATACTTGCTTTAATTGTTGAAATTTGAGAAGCTGGGACGACACCCAGTTTCTGCAGTTCTTCAATGATAGTTGAGGACGGGATGAAGGGCTCAACGTTCGATATAATCACGCGTTTTGCTCGAGAGATTAGAGGACGTGCCTCTATTTCCTGGTCACCGATTTTAATTTTGGCACTGTTGTCAATCACTTGATCAGCTATAACTTTACTCTTGAGGTAAAAACATACTCTCGCGTGAGCGATACGGGACACGTAGCAGATATCTTGTGAGTTCACTATCTTGGCGAGTTGTCTGGCGTATTCCTCGATGGAGTGACCTTCGATAGAGTCAAAGACGATTGCTTGGTCCCTGCCGAGCAGAGCTTCACGCTGGACCATGGTTGCGAATGATGTACTTGGAGAAACATTTTTAGCGTTGTTAGACATTGTAACGGTGTGGTTGTTGAGGGCACCCTGTAGTCAGTGGTGTTGTCCTCGAATGGATCTAGGATGCACCTAGAGAGTGCACAGGGAAGAATGCGAACACTCGAACACTTCCACTGTTTCACAGCACCATACACAGTCGATATTGTACTTCAAACACGCGTTTGGGAACGAGTTGACTCGCCGAGGCGAGCCGCAGTTTGTAAACACGTCCGCACTGTTCGAAGGTACGATCGCGAATCAATGAATTCAGTTATGGTATGTTCGGAAAAATCTTTCAGCATCCCATATATGAACTATCCAACTGCATACTGTCGAAGAAGTGTTATCGAACGGACATCTCTGGACTGTATAATCTAAAACTCATCAACACAATTTGCAAAACTCCAAATGGCTTTTGTTCCGTTTTACGATGGAGCCGTCCTTTTCAAGCACTCCGTATATTATGACAATCCTTTTACTCTCTAGGCAACAATCCATTTCCATCCCAATATTGAAGTCAGGAATCACAAAAAAGAATATAGGGAAGGAATATGACATTTCCATGGAAAAATTCGAGTATCTGCAGTTCAACCGAAACGCTTTTAGTAAATTTGCTCCATCAATACGACTTGGGAAATTTTTCGAGATTCAGCTGAGTATATTATCCTACCACAACAACCATCGATTCCAATAAAATATATTCGATTGAATGCAGGGTTGGGGTACATTTTTTTCTAATCCTTTTCTCCTAATCCAGTTTTTCTAACAGCTCGATTTTCTAAAAAAAAATTTGTCTGATTTCTCTTTTTTTAATGAAATGTGATTTCCAATGCCATTTTTTCTAATAATATCTTTCTCAAGGTCATCTTTTCTCAAAAGGCTCTGGTGAGCACTGAGGTTGAATAGAGGTTATCGATACGAGTAATTGTAGAAATAACGGATGACGATCGTATGGCCAACTTTGCAAATATTCTAGGGCCCGGCTATTTTGGCCAAAATCAAGACTGATCAAGCATCAACTCATCGTTCCATTATTCTTTTGGTAATCCCTTGATAGAAACAAATGGTCTGGGATGTCTCTTTTCCACCGAGGAATTGGGGTGGTTTTGTAAGACTTCGAAAACGTTATTATGTGGTTCGGTATGTGAGATCAATGACTGACTCATAGTGATTCTACACTTCTACGCACTTAAATTTAAGCCACCCGAAACAATAATAAAATGACAAATGAAGTTGTTACTTGATAAATTCGTGCACTCGATCATTTCAAGAGGCCGTGAGAATATTCTCAGATACATGTTTCAGAAAATTAAGTTTTTAGAAAAACTGGAGTGAAAGAAAAAGTTTTTAGAAAAACTGGATAGAAAAAAATGGATTAGAAAAAATGTATCCTAACGGAATGCAGTTGTACTAATTCTCGCGGGACCATTTCTTACAAAAAGCGCGAGATGCGTCCGCAAACCGAAAGCTCATATCGTATGACACTACTTGCACGCCGCGCCGACTGTGAAACATTCGGACGGAGCGAATCGAGGAGAGTTTGATAGCGGAGCAAGAGAAAAAAGCAAGTGGAAAGTAGGAGAGAGTTGAAAAAAGCTCGCGGAGTAAATTCAAGCTTCGCCCACGCAATGCTTTTCCCAAGCTGACGACGACGACGACGACGACGTCGCCGCCGCCGCGGGCCATTGTACATAAAATGTGACGTGGAACGGAGATCTTGGAGCGGGCTGCTCGGGGGCGTCGGCACCGCCAGGGCGCGGCCCTCGCCCGTTTTACGCGCAGCCTCGCTCTTGTCGCGACCTTGAAAAGCTCTCGGGCTCGTCGCCCACGTTTATACCCCTACCGGCGAGACGAGACTCGACGCCAATAGTGCGACGGCGCCCGCGCACTCCTCCAGCCGCCCGTTTTTCGTTCATCGACGCCTCCCACTACATATTCCCCGGAGCTTGCGACTCTCATATTCTCCAGAGTGATTTCGCGCAAGCGTATCGTGGATATTTGCGAGATGCTGGTGAGGAGCGCCGGCCGGCTCGGGAGCTTTTTCGCAAGCTCGGAGCTTTGTTACGTGCCATTGGATATGAAGAGAATTTATGAGCCGAAATCGCAGAAAGTCCATAGTTTGGTCGAATACTTTTCTTATTTGATGAATTTTGGTTGGGAGAACTTGAGACCGTTAATTGGACGCGTGAAACTAGTATCTATGGCTATATCAATAGATCTAAAGCAGTTTTCAGATTTAGGGGACAGAGGGGGGGGGGGGCGTTCGACAGGACGTGATGTAAATATTGTTGATTCATTGCTAACGCAGGCAAATATTCTTAAACCATTTAGACTATTGAGCTGGTGCCCTAACAGCTTCTAACAGCTTAGACCGAAATTTTCAATTCACATGGTTTTTTGCAAATGCAGAAATATGAATGCCTTCGCAGTATCTATCTCGCCTCTCTTTTATCCGAAAAGTACATACACAAAAAGACGACGATTTTGAACTGTTGTAGGTTCAAATTGATCATCCTAGAGCCATGTTGGACCGACACCGAACACAGATCGCAAAGCTGTGACGAAAGTACTTTTTCTTGATCATCCTCCAAAAATCAAGTCACTCAAAGCTTCCTAGTGCCATCTCACCTCCTTTCCTTTGTGCGTAAGGGTACCCAAGATTTGTCTTTTATTGCCTCTATTGCTGGGTTGACATTGAATGATTTTTCTTACTCCAATCTCCAAAAAATATAAAACCTGCGTTATAGAGCTCTGACAAATTTATTTATATCATTCCTTGAACTGCATTGTGAGATCCCGCTGCGCACATGGACTCATGCAAGTATCACATGATGCTTGAAACTCAGAAGGTGATCAATACCGCCC
>JAPYYZ010004053.1:0-10959 GCA_030522705.1 Eretmocerus eremicus
GCGGAGGTCCATAGTTTGAAAAAATTAATTCAAACTGTGGTGGCCGCCGCCTGAGCGCGGTAGGTGAGCTCGTATGAACGATAAATTCACTATATGTAAATTGAAGAGACCGTCATAGAGAGTTAAGCTGCCAAAGTGAAAAGACGCTCTATTAGTTCTATTATGATTGGACCTTACTTGAATATTTTAATTGAATTGTTGAGGTATTCTCTGTATGAGTATGCAATGAAGAAGTTACACGCCTAATACAATGTGCTAAATCGCATGATGCCTCAGAGTAGATGGAATTTCAGAGAATCTTGAGAATATTTCACTCAAGTGCATTTCTTCCGAGATTATTTTTCATGGCATCTTAGCACGAGAGAATGTTTCGGGGACGAAAGGATCTCCTATTTGTAACAGTAACTCTCTCAAACTGCTTTATCCCAAGTCGATAGAATTTCAAAACAACACTTTTCATCGCATTTCCGGATTCATTGGAATCCTGCAAGAATCAAGGTGCACTCATTTTTTTCACTTACAAGTAGAGGGTCAACATTGCGGACCACGGAACTGTCCAGAACTCTGGGAGTCATCTTATTTCGGTGAGAAATGAAGATATCTCAGAGGATTCAGCCTCATAGACCTTCCGTTTTGAGATACAACTATGAACATTAGCATTGCTAGTATACTTACGTACGGTCGATTCCGTTGAAACTGCTCGATTTCGTCTCGAACAAACGGCGGATGGAGAGAAATCGTCCAAAATTCATTTTCGACAGGACTCTCGAATGCTTTCATAACATATTTCTAGTGATAGTTCTGGTTATTTAAACGACATTTTCATCGGTTTCAACACGCTAGATGCAACTCAGCCCGAGGGAACTCTGAAAATCTGCGAGATTTTGCCACGATACTGGCCGCCACGATACTGGTTTTTGACGAAAGAAGTTGTCTCAGAATTTTTAGTGATGACCGGTCAAGTTTTCCAAATAAAGGATACTTCTCCATGGTAAGGTGGATAGAAAAAAAATTTCACGGGATATCTATGTAAAGTTGGGCTTGATTACTATCTAGCCACGATACTGGTCGGTCTTATTTTGCGGCAAAAAAATGCTAACTCTATTTGCCACATCTGTTTTGTTACATGCGCAATCTCCGACCAGCGTGAAGGTTGATTTCTAAGCTTGGACTTTGACTGGGTGATATACGAACCGGTACAGAATGTTTCTGGTCCCTAAGAGATGTTTGAGCAGCCATTCAATGAATATCTACCTCGAGAATCCAGCAAAATTCAAAGGATTAAGTCTCGACCATAACCAGACGCTCAGAAAAAAGTTTACATCCCTATTTTCTGTGATAGATATACCATATCATGACCGAATATAGAGATTTCATACCACAGAGATCGATTGAGTAACATTTCATGTAAATGGCATTTATATGAAGTACGAGAGCCGCGCTTGGGACATGCCACGATACTGGAATTTTAGGTATTCTTTATTGCCTGGGCCCAACGGGAGATAGATTATCCCTCTCTGAAAACTATTGGGCCACATAATTCTCGATAGAACACACCATGGAAAAATAATAGACTGGCAGTATTACTTTATTTTTCGTGATTCCCGACCCTAGACAGCCCATCGTGCAGTTTCGACGGAATCAACTACCGTATATGAATTTTTAAGACGAGCCTATCTGGGCAATGCTGATGCTCATAGTTGTATCTCGTAACAGAGGGCTTATAGGATCCTTTGAGACATTTTTGTTTCTCACCGAAACGAAATGATTCCCAGAGTTTTGGACAGATCCGTGATCCGCAAAGTTGACCCTCTACTTGTTATTATGCGCACGTTTGGACAGAACGAGCAGGATCCCTTGACGGCAGTGATTAAATCATGCATAACCATGGCAAATCGAGGCATTCATTTTCGACCAACGGACTGTTTATTTCATGTTTTCGAAACACCGAAGATTTTTTCCATTATATCGACGAGAATAGGAATTTGATTGTCGATCTCTCGTAGCTGTAGGAAAGTATTTGGAACGTAAGAATATCCAACTTACTGCCCTCGTAAGAGAATCTCACGAATATGCGCTTACTTACCTCGTTACGTATTTTTTCAAGTTTGTTATGTTGAAATATAAGAGGTCGGCTCCAGCCAACCATATTCAGACTGGTCCAAAACGATTTCTGCGCATCTACAGACAGCTATAGTTGTATTGAAAAGAATTTTTGCATTTTTCCTTATTGCACGCCCAAGAATCCACGTTTGGTGAAAGCAGTGCTGACATTCTCTGATTCAACCAATCTCAACGTATCTTCACTCGTTTGATTTAAGATCTTTGAGATCCTTTTCCAGAGATGAGGAATTTCATTTTGAACTTATTCTATGGGTAAAATACGAAGCCTACTCAGACCTTGGGGCGGATTATGATCTAGTCAGACCTCGCCTTAGGATGTGTACATACGCAACTTACCAACATTATGCGTTTTGTAAGGATGCACGTACTGTAATTTTGCTGTGCTTCCACATGGGCCTTTACCACGTTGATCTCGCGTTGAGCGATTTGGACGACCAAAAAGCTCGAGCGGCGCTCGTTGCGACGATGAGAGGCTGTTTTTGCACTTTTCTCTGTTACTGATACAACTGCTCATCTAGAATTTCTGATAAAACTTTTATAAATCTTGAGCTGAACTCATTCCTTGCGCATTCGATTTCTCGACAAGAACCTTTTAGAATCCACCTCTCAATGCTAGGTAGTTTGAGTTAGTACTGCTTCTATAAACAAAATATGAAGATATGTTGGTCTACGGGAGACAACGAAAACAAGTTGGGCACATCCTCTCGGGATTCTTTAAAAAGTCAGTTTTTCGTAGATCTGAGATAACTCGGACCCATAGTTTGTTCAAGTCGAGCGTACGTCAATACCCATTTTGCAAGTTTTGAAATAAGCTTTACACCGATCTAAAGTATGTTGGAGAATATTCAAGCGGATCCAAGTTACAACAAAACGCGGAGGGGCAAGTTGGGTACACTTACCTCAGATTAATATCAAACAGTTGCTACTTATACTCCCGGGTGTAGCGTACATATTCATATTTCATTACGCTCTCCAATGCAAGAATGAGTAGCTATAATTAGAAAATGTTTTGCTGTTCAATACTACACTGTCTCGTATGTGTGGAGAAAAAGTATGAGAGGAGGAAGAGAAAGGAAAAATTATGCACATTGCACTGCACTATCGACCTTCGAGTTTTTCATGCTCTACTTACGGGTATCGCATGACACTCATCGCATTTCCCTCTTCTTGATGAATATGAATTTTACGAACGTGTTACACTTTCAATCGATTTAAAATTCGAAAAAATATACTAATGATAGTCTAGGCACGGGTTTCTTTTCCTTCAAAGAGCTGATGATCTTCAATTTATTCGTGGCTCAATATTTTTGCTGTTCAACCTGCCTTCAAACAGAAACTATTTATTTTGTAAACTCTGGTTGATCGATGATACGAGTGCCGGCTATCATTAAGACTCCAATATCGACATGTTTTTCAATGAACGTCATATAAAAGTGAGATCATTCGCATGCACTTCACGATTGAGTGTTATATGCCCTTTTACTGCGCCGATGACCATATCCTGATGATCATACCTTGCATGCGTGTTACATAAAAGCTAAAGATTTTACGGGAATTTTTTGATTATTCTATTATTGCATCATGATAGCTTACCATAATTTATCTTGAATAGCTAAAGCCTCATCACAAGAATTTGTGCAAATGCAGAGGAAAAATACGAAGAATAAAATTTGTAAGGGGATTTGAAATTCTTTGTTGTCGTCGATCGTATCATTATCAAAGCACCCAAGGAATCTGAAAATACTCTATGGGTGCTCTTCGAAATTCGGTGCGCCAGTTGCTATCCCAGATATGAGCATAGTTATATCTAGATATTTGTAGAAGAAAGAAGAATCGCGCGATTGATTCACGAATTTGTATGATGTCACGAGTCGGTGAGTTGAGAGCTGTAACAAAGAATTGAGAAGTGCCAAAGATCAGCGTAAATCATGCTCGTGGAATTTCAATCGTAGAATAAGTTAGCAGGCGAGGCTGTTTGATTAGCCCCACCCGAGGGCACCTTTTACCGAGCTGCACTAAAAGAACACCTGTTGTTGCGCTCATTCCTTTCGAGGCACGCGCATTCATTTCGAGTGCAAAAACGAAAATCGCAAGTCCAACGAGAGCCATCATTCAGAGTCCCCGCGATCCACCTCGCGAGCGCAGCCAGCCCGTGCGCGCTCGTCTGCGGTGTCGAGTTAACGACACCGCGGCCAGATAAATACATCCAAAAAATCACCCGGGAATGCAGATGCGGTCCAAGAGGAGCGGCCGCGACGCCGCCGCACTTTCTTCGTTACCTCCATTCGCTTTCGCCAGATCGCTTTTCTCTCATTTGCCCGCAAAAGGCTCGAGCCCGAGCGCGTACGAAGCCCGAGGCGCGGAAGCCTCGCGGGGAGCTTTCTCGCTCCGTCCGCAAGCTGAGCATCGCACCTCAAGCAGCGGCAGCGCCGCGACCCGACTCGTTATTCCATCTACGCGATCTGCCCGCTTCGCTGCGCTTGCCCTATTCATTTTTCCGATGGCTCTCAACGACTCGGGTCGGATGGGCTTGCCGCGAGTGGGCAATGGACCTCGCGCTTGCTTGGCCGCTTGGCGAATGCCGCGCGCCCGCGCGACCGTCTTACGGCTGCTTCAGACTCTTCTCGCGGCTCGCGCGAAGCTTCATTCGTAAACGTCGCGCTGCTTCGCAGTGGCGAGATGGAATGTCGACGAGGCCCGTACTTGCATCAGCTCTAGCCAAGATGGGATTGCGGGCCACTCTTGGCTGATTGCTGAAAATTATATCTGCGGCCGCTCGCTGGGTATGAGCTGCGGAGCTGACTGTGGAATGAGCGCCGGAGAGACTGGTAATGCTCGAGCTAAAACGGGGCCAATGGAACCCGTGCCCGCTCGGATTAATCCGAGTATAACCGGTAGCGCGCTTATGATTATCGCGATCCGAAAAGCATCGCCGTTTGCGCAAGTCGCCGCGGCCATATCCTAGATGTACGCATATGCTTTCGAGTGCGCGACAGGATACCCAAAATCTGACGCATCGCGGGCCAACGACGCGGCCCATCAGCTAGGCTCGAAGCAAGTTAGATGCATCGGTATTTTCGTAAATACAATTGTTCATGATTTCGTTCGATTCTGGCTAGAAAGCTCATGCTAAAAAGATCAGATCATCCTAAATTTTCACCCACTCCCGTACTATTCCTGGCTCACAGAATTCATCAGGTCCTCCCTTGGAACAATTGCTGCGTTTTCCAGATCTCGATTTCTGAAAAATAGAACTTTTCTCGGCGTTTAATAAGGGCGGATTACGAAGATGAGGGCAATAGATAGATAGAGCGAGCAAATATAAAGAGGGTATCTGCATAGATATATCGATTGATAACAAATTCATTATGCCAAAGTCCAACTGGATCCTGAGGCAACAGGAAAATTCACAAGTATACAGTAATACAAAAGTTCAAAATACAAAATATATTCTTAATTGCATGTATGCGCAATAAAACCTACAAGCAACATAACCATAGGAATATCAAGCATATCAGAACTATCCTGACAAAGAAATTGTACCACCACTTTTCATGCCAAGCAAAATTGCACTGTAACATGACGCATGATCATTCTCTAAATCGCGCAAAATCATTTTTTACCGATGCAGTGTCGGGGTTCGCTGAGCGCTACCGCTTCCGATCATCGAAGTTGAGCAACTTTCGGCGCGATTAGTAGCCGCTCGGAGCTCGTTTGAGTTCATACCGTGCCCAACTTTGCTATGGCCTCGTTGCTGGCTTTGCTTGATCGCGAGTCTATCGTTTACGAATCTGCAATGCGAACGGGAGGTGCGAAATGAAATGTTACAGATTCGGTATTTATCGATCGTAGATGCGTGAGATATTGACCGAATCGGTAACACGATAAAGGCACCGAGCTCTCCGGCGAGAGTTTCCTTCTCCCACCAAGAAGTTTTCCGTTGCCTCAAGAATAATATAATTAATCCCGGGTGGATGCGGAGAGCTTATACAGTATACACAGACACTGATCCATAACGTGACACGTACAAAGAAGCTGCCACTCTGCCAGTAGGCATAGTGTTGGTGTCCGAACGCTCGCTCTTTTGACTATACGAAAAAAAGGGGTACCTACAGTGGTTTCTGACTACAGGAGCAACTCTGCAAGAGGGTTTCCAACAACGTTGTCGCGCGACGAGTATCAAAAACACCATAAAGTAACACGTGCACCGTATACCGTATAGCCGAAAATAAGCCCAAGAGCTTTCGCAAATGGTTTAAAATAAAAAAAAATCATTCCCTAATCTAGATAATATCTGTGAGTATTCGAAGTACAAGTTCTTACAGTATAATAATTCACGATTGCGCACTTTTGAAATAAAACCGACAAGGAGAGGGTCAACTTTGCTAATTACGAATCCGTCCAAAACTCTGGGGATCATCCTGCCTCGGTGAGAAACAAAGATATCTCAGAGGGTTCAGTCCCATAGGCTCTCTGTTCCGAGGTAGAGTAACGGGCATTTGCATTGCCCATAATATATATGCCCGTGTGGAAAAATCATGTATATAAATATACTAGCAATGCTAATGTCCATAGCTGTACCTCGGAACAGAAGGCTTAGGGGACTAAATCCTCTGACCAGGAGAGTGTGTGACCTCTGGATCACGGATTTGGCTGAAACTTTGGGGATTTGTCTTCTTTTGGCACCAAAAGATGATATTTTTTAAGAGTCTGACGCTCAAGCGAAAAAAAAAATTAGAATCAACTAGGTCGAGATGATGGTTACAGAAGAGTATGTGAAATTTGAAATTAAAATATGATTCATACAAATTATGGGATTACAAGAAGTCTGAAGAAAACAAATACACACACATACACTCACGAAGACGGAAATACACCCACATGGATTCAATTATAGGAAATTTTTGAAAAGTTCTAGGTAAAAATTGAGTGAGCTGATGGAAAGCTTTCGTCGAGTAGATGAAGATTACGTGTTTCACAAATTATTTGAAAGAACTGGATCGTCGGAGGGAACAAAGGTAACGGGGAAAGAGAGAGTTTTTTTTTATTAAAGCATCCTCAACCTCTTTTCGAGGTCATTTTGCGGGACCTACAGTTTTAGGTGAGTTCCGCACCACCAAAACCATCGAAAAGGCACTTATGAAAAGTTCACATTGGTGCCGGCCGCGAATCGAACCCTGGCCTTCTGCGTTGAAAGCCAGGACCTCATCCACTAGGCTGCGGTGGCTTCTTGCGCCAGTCGAGCCGCAGCTGCCGCCATGTGCATATGGATTCTCTGGAGGCGTCTAGCACCAAGAGGGAGTTTGGCTGTAACTAGCTGTAACGATTACAAACCTGTCTATTTGAGCAAGTAAAAACCGAACTAGCGCGGGAAATCGATGTTTCTCAGATTTTGCTGTTTGTGAATACTGCGTTCTAATCGGCCGAAAGCGATCCCGGAAGTATCTACCTCTGTGCATTATGACCTTCTATGAACACGAGCCCGGGGGTTGTATGAAACCTGAACAAATAAAATTTAGGCCGTGGGCCAATGAATCCAAGCAGATTTCACTGAATTCAAGCAACTCTACTTCAAAATCTCAAAAACGCACGAGATCGGCTATCGCAGTTGTTTTTGACATTTTCAACCCCGCGAAAGTGCATTCTCCATGGTTGTAGTTGTAATTTCAGGGAAAATCATTCTGACTAGTGAAAAAGTGATGATTATTCGTTAGAACGTTTTGCACGGAGAGGCAATTTGACGTACTTGGAGCACTTTTCAAGTTAATTCAAGGGACCGCTGAAACATTCTTACGATAAACCCACCCTTTTCCTGGGTATCCAGATTCATTTTGCTAGAAACCACGAGTGGAACTAAATAAGATAATGCATCCCCACAGAATCAAAAATATCAAACGCAGCGTCCGTAGTGCATTTTATGAGTTTCGAGATTATAGAGCTAAGCTCGGATCTAAGTTGGTGAAATTCAATGGAATTTTCGCGGATTCATTGGCTTACACTCCAATTTTGATCGGTCCATGCCTCCTAAAACCATCGGAATCGCATTCAGACGTCGATTTCCCGTCACAGTCTAGCTTTTTGAATTCAGGAAAGTACCATAATGTCTAGTATCGAAGGAACTTATTTTTCGGATTCTGCGACGAGAAACACGTTAGGAAATCATTGTTTGGTGAGCGCATCATCTCGACCTCAAAAGTTCCGCGCCCCCGTAGCTCTCATCTTCAAAAATCGTCAAAATGACGTTTTTGCTCTCTTCTTGATGAAATGTAGGTACTCCTGTTCCACATGGAAAACTTATTCTTCGGCATCCAGCAGAATGTTCATACTTATTCGTAAAAAAATAGAAAATCCGACATCGTGCGCAACGACTTTTGAAAATTTCCGTTTTTTGGTCCATCCTAATAAGCATTTTAATACATGTTCATACGTAATGTACATCCTTGCATAGTAATGATTGAAGTTATCAAAGACAGATCAGCATTGGAAGAGTTTGTGAGGATTACATAGGCAACAGTCTTTGTGAGTATATATAAAACCTCCTTACTTTGTTCAACTCACGACACCCATTTTAACGGTTTTCAATCAAGAATATGGTCCAAGCACCAGTGAAATTGATCTATAGCATCAAAAGTTACAAATTTGAAGTGCCACCATTTTGGGGTGCGAAATTTTGAAGTTTCCTGAGTACCATCTATATATGTATAATAAGCCAGAGACACCTTTGGTCAGATCGATTGCACAGAGTCATTGGACAGCGATGCTTGAGCTGCGTGGTCGAGTATTTGAGGCAGGGACGATTTCGAGGAGTTGAGGAAACGCGGTGTGCAGGTAAAATGTGCAGTGTGTTGCGTAAGGAGGATGCGCGGCGGCTGGCGTCGCTTCCGCCTAAATTACTTACGCTCATTAAGACGGATGCAACGCACTGTGCGTAATGTATTTCGCGCTCCCGGTATGGCCCGAGCCCGTGCTCACGCGTTTGCAAGTGCATCATTATGCAGGCAAAGCAGCGTCGCGCGAGGTGAAATTTTCGGCAGCGCCACGCAAGCGGCCCGCTCTAGCGCTATGCGTCAATTAGCCGTGGGAAAAGCATGGGAAAAGCCGCGCGCGCGGCTCCCGTCTCGCGTGCTCCGCTTTGCACTCGCGCGAGCTATATATTTTATTAAGCACTTGCACGCTGCTCAGCGGATGTAACTTATTGGTACAATCCACCGCGCTACGAGACCTAATATTCGCGAAAGTGCTTGCGCCTCGAGAGACACTCCCCTGCTTCCATGTTGCGTTCCTTATCGGTGTCGTAAACTGGGGCTACTTTGGCCACCGCGTTTACTTTGGTCCACTCTCATTGTGGGAGTGTATTTTTGAATACGTCCATCCCAGAACATTGTGCAAGGGCTTATTTTGAAGCTTTTGAGTTGACCGTCGGAATGGCCCACACGCACGTTGATCTAAGACAAATCTATCCCAACCTAGAGCTAAAATAAGACTGGACCAAAGTAGCCCTGGGGTGGCCAAACCGGGCTTACGGTACAGTCACCCGACAAAGCTCAGATGAGTGGTCGGAAAACTCGATCTTAGTTTTCCTTGAAGTTCAAACGTTGCCTATTTCTTTGTTGCAAAGTTCGGAGGGGTAAAGACAACAGGTTGCCACGAACAAATTCATCTGCACAGTCTTGCAATGTCAGGTTTCCCGCTAATGCCTCTATAATAGGAGCAATCTAATACACACTGTTAGAAATTGCTTGAAAATTCAAGCACTCGTTCTTAAATGCCTGATTCAGCGCTTCTGCTTGAAAATCCTTTCAGTTTTGCCTGGAAAGAGGATGCTTCAAGTACGGTGGCTGAAAAAATGCCTGTTTGGTACTTTGACCGCAAGGTGATGGCAAGATTTCCTCGCAAGCGGCTAAATTAACCGTACATTCGTATATTATATGAAGAAAAATTTAAGAGCCCTACTCCGCAGATTTTATAGTTTTTCTGGAAATTGAAAAAAAGTTTTGGGGCGATGTTAGACACAGCTCCTAATAATGAAGTCAATGTACCACTTGCACATGGTGCGATTTTTTTTTCTTCGTTCAAAGAGTGGCCAAAACGGTGTGGTGGCACTGCAAAGCTCGGATTCACCTGGAACTTTTTGAGAGGGCGGTCAGAAAGAGGAGTTTTTACGTGTTTTTACCATATTTTTTTCGACCACTCCGGAGCCGGCGCATTGATTAACGTAGGCTTTCCAACATCGCCCTACTCCACTTTTTTCGTGAAATTGCCATAGTTTGGCTGTAGCTCTGTCAATTTTAGCCCAGAATATTCCAAAATCTTCGTCTTTTGATGTTGTTTCCAAATAACTAAATGGTGACATGGGCACTGCAGAGGCCTGGAGGCTATTTGTACTTTTGCCTTCGTAAAAAATTACAAATGCTAAAAAGGTGTCGGTCCAAGCTGTTTGAGGCTATTAGGCTACCAGCTCGGTGGTCTGAATAGTTTGGAAAGATGTGTTCGTGTTGAAAATGAATCAAAAACTTCGTCGGAAGTAATAAAAAAAACGTGCAGAAGAGATATCGTCAGTGTCTAACATTGCCCCTGTCCAACCTCAGCCCCGCTCTCCCCCAACCACTTTTTCCAGAACAATTAAGACTTTCCATCAGATGATCAAATTCAAGGTCATGACTTGTAACTTTAAACCTCGATAGCCCAATCATTGTATCACCCACAGAGAATCCTGATTTGTGAAGTGCATCTATTGAGATGTAAGTTCAATCTCCTGCTATTTTCCAAGAAATTTGATACAACGTCGCATTTGATATTGCAAAACACATTTTTCAATCACGAGAAACTTGAATT
>JAPYYZ010004054.1:0-14416 GCA_030522705.1 Eretmocerus eremicus
AAAAAAATAAGAGCACAAAAGATGTTGCTACGAAAATGACATATTTCATTGTGAAAAATTTCGAGGGAAGTGCTTAGGCCAGAAGCAGCAACATTCCTAGATCTAATCGACGCATTCTACACTCTAGATCACTTGATTTTATTAAGAGGAATTGAACACCATGCCTTAGAATGTGGCAGAATGAATGAAGAACGAGATGAAAAATGAAGAAAGGTTTGTAGAATTGGGAGTGCCCCATCATACTGTTCTATGATTTCTTATACTTATCATCTACGTCAATGATCTATTAAGTTTATGGAGGAAAAATCTAGCATCCTATGCTGATGTCACAAAGGTATCGTGTACAGGAAAACAATTGAATGGACTTGAAAAGAGATTGAATAGTTTCCTAGATGAAATCTCAAATTGGCTAATATTACTCTCTCTAATCATGATGATACAAAAGCCAGTAAAATCAATGTGAAGGTCCATGACAAAGCCATCTGCAGAAAGAATCATCCCAAGTACCTATGAATCACAATAGACTCAAATCTCAAGTGTGGAATCCACTTAGTGTGGTGGGAAGACGTAAACATCTAATTTGCGTTTCTGCAAATTTGGAAAATTATCGATGAAAATACCCTATGTAGCCGATATTGTGGTCCATTCAATAATGCAACAACATACAATATGATGGCAGGGAGCTAAGCAAAAAAAGTCCATTGAATCCACTGATAATACCGCAAGCTAGACTCTTAAAATTTTGAAATTCGATGATGGAACGAACTGAAAGTTCCCACCAAATGATCATCAAACCTCATTATCTAACTCTAATTAATGCACAAACTAAGGTTGGGACTGATTCGCCCATCGCGTAGCAAATTTCCAGCGTAGATTTTCACGAGCCCCTCATGATTCACACGAGAAAAGCTCCTGCTTGTGTTTTAAGCCGTCACGATTCATTCAGCCCAAGAGGCACGTGAGGAAACAAATAACAACGTCGAAGCTCGCTCGGGAGCCTGCATTTTCTCGCAGCGATGAACGCCTCATCAAGCCCCAAGACAGCCTTGCACCAGGCACGTTTTCTCTCTCAACAACAACAGCAGCAGCAGCAGCAGCCGCAACCACTCCCCTAATTTAGCTTCATTCGTCGTCTCTCATAATACATGAAGGATGACGCAAGAATACAATCTCTCCTAACGCTAGCTTTACTCTCATTCGCGTGCGCCACACCTGGCAGATCTCGAGAGTCCCTCGCGAACGAAACGTCCAAAGTGAATGAATCCCCGAACTCCATACTCCCCTCGCTCCGGTTACCGCGAACAAAATGCAATCTGCGAAGACACGCGCTCACAGGGGGTGGAAAGAATGTAGCATCGGTGGATCAGGGTTCGCTATTTTCTCGAGGGTTGCGTAAGAGTGTATACGAAAAGGAAAAAAAGGGAGAAAAAAGAAATAGGAGAGGGTGGGAAAGGGGATGGACCGAGGCTATTTCTCTGGTCTACTCCGATGGCGTGCCTACACGCACGCACGCGAGAGCGAGCCGCGAGATTTTCATCGCCGCAGCGAGAGAAAAGCCTTTCTTGGATTCGCGTGATTCGAGCGAACTGGGGGATATAGCTGCCCAACAGGCGACCGTTTTGCTTTAATTAATCGAGGGCGCGAGGATATAGCTCACACCTCCCTCTATCTCGGGTCGACCCTTTCAGTTTATATATACCAGAGGGACTTGTGTTGCAGCCGATTGTCTGAGATGAATAGTTTTGTCCTGGGAGCGACTACTCGCAGCTGTATACCCTATCCTCGAATTTAATTCCAGTAGCGGAGGTAGAGAGAGAGAGAGCGAGGATCTTTTTGTTGCGATATCGCCTTTTGTTCGGCGCCGCGCAATCGGCCATTTCCGAAGAAAATTAGATCAAGCCCGGGCCTCGACGGAGGAAAAGATGGAAGCCGAGGAGGCAGGCGGCCGCCAGAATGGAGAGCGGAATCAAAAGCTCGGCCGGCAGCTATCGAGAAAGAGAGAGAGAAATGGAGGACGCCAGGTATATAGAGCTTGCACCAGTTATTATGGACTCGTGGAGTTTTAGTGGATTGCTTGTGCCTGCTGCTGCTGCTGCTGCCGCCGCTACTCTTATCAAATTATATGGGGGCTCCGGAAGCTTCGGAAACAAGTGGCTCGATTGGATGCCCAGAATTTCCAATTTGCAGCTTACGCGCGGCACCCTCGACCTTATTCAATTCAACTTTTTGCTAAAACTCGTAAACTCGGGACTTTACGTGGCTGCAGGCGCAAAATATAGCTATAGTGGAGGTGTCGCGAGACTCTTTGTGACGAGGGCTTTTAGATCGGAGACAATTAATTTTTGTCGTGACGAGAGATCTTCGCCCGCCAGAGATTTTAAAATTCTTGGTTTCAGAGTAGGATTCTTCTCTTTGAATACTTGATCGATGTGAGTCCTATCACTATTTGGGCAAGATATGATATATCAATCTTCGAATAAATGATGTTTAAAAAGTCATGGCAAGATTGTCCTTCGAGTTTGTGTCACTTTTGTGAAGACCCAACTTCTTAGTCGGGGCATGAGAAGCGCCTGCAAAGCGAAAGAAGCACTGAAAGAGAAGAGTACAAAAACATACCTGGGATGACTCGGCGTTTTCCTTCGCCTCCTTAGCCTTGTCTCGTGCTGCATTTATCAAGTCATTCAAACTCTTTGAGCAAGAAAGAAGTTTGTACTTCAAAAGAAAACTGTTTCTCGCCTCGTTTAGGTGCAGAAATGATGTGACATGTCAAAAAAGTCGATGTCTCTTTTGTAACGGAATTATCTACAAGAACATAAGTTCAAACAAGGATAAAACTGAAAACACAATGAAAATTTTTCAAGAATAGTATGTAATTATAGAAATTAAATATACGGGTTAGGTTTGAATGAGTGCACAAGATGTTTACAAATATAATAGCTGTTTATTACATTGTTTATATGTAATATGTATAACGTATCAAATCATACAAAGACAAAAGAACTCGTTCATTTGAATGTAAGGTAATGATTAAACGAATCAAGATACGCTTCAGCTGCGGTGAGTACAGTTATCTTAATCGATCGCAACAAGTATAAATCCGTCGAGTGAGAAAACGAGGAGGTGGAAAGGAAAAACATCGTTATTACGGGGTAATTTATCATCGGCAGTCGAGTGTTTTCGCACCCGGCAAGACAAACAACTGATAAAACTCGGTAGTTATCCTCCGTCAATACCTATTCCCCGTTTCGCTCAATCGATCGTTAATTTACAGAAATTTTTGTTCCATCTGCTTACATCGTAATATTTATTTTAGTCATGAACATGTACACGCTTGAAAGGAGTTATTTTCATAAACTCGGGAACATACGTCTATTTCCGTATCTCAACTGTAATTTTAAAATTTCAGAAACCGATGACACTTTTTCCGACGCCTTTTTCCTCAACGCGTGATAATCTCGTCACTGAAATTGCAAACGCTCGATAAGTACTAAATAATTGGCTCATAGGGCATCTCTATCGCACAGTTTTCCCTTTCTCTCATCGATTACCGATAATAACAGCGGGCACAGAAATAGTCGGCAGCTTTCACGGAATCTACATTACGCTTAAACGTATCACGCGACTGTGAATAAAAAAAACTAAAGTACCAAAAAAGTCGAGCTCGTGCGCATTCCGTCTCGTGATAGTCATCATTATCTATCATAGCTCACATTTGCGCGTGTCGCAAAAAATTCCGCAAAGCGCTACGCCAAATCGACAAATAATGTGAAAATTGATAAAGTTTCCCGCTCATGACCGTATCTCCTCTCTACGTATTTTCATTCTACAATTGATAATTTCAAATTTTTGAAACGCTAAATTACACATTTGTACATCTCCAAAGTCTCCCTATTGTATGTGTACACATAGCCCGGCCTCCTGCAACTTCGGCAGGATGCGCCGCGCTCATTTCTCACGCGCACGCATAGCCCATTCAATACGAATACGGATTATTTATAAGTGGCGGCGCACTCGATATTCCGCAGTGGCTTTTTTCACCGCGAGTTTTTCGCGGCTCTGCTCTCGCTATACCTCTTTCTCTTATTCCTCTCTCTCTCTTGCTCCGCGCAATGTCGAGAAAAAGAGAGACGGAGGGAGAGAGGAAGCTCGGCTTTTTCGGCCAGCTATGCGCCGCGCGCCCTGCCTCGCGCGGAGTTTCGCTTTTTTACGCGCGCCGTACATTCGCACACGCTCTCGCACCACCGCGCAATAATTAATCAGCCTTCACGATTTCTCTTGCTCGAGAGAGGGAAAAATAGGAGGAAAGAGGAAAAGAGAGAGAGAGAGAGAGAGAGAGAAAGATCGACTCCGCGCTCTCTGGCCCTCTTTCCTCTTTTTTTTCGTTATTTCTACGTGCCGCGTGTATACATACACCCACACACATGTATAATATATATATTTCTATATCTCTTGCTCCTCGCATCGACGTTTACTTTTCGTTTCTCGCTGCGGCTTGGTGGCGCACAGTTTTTGCCCAACCCCGCGTATATAATTCGAGCTGAAAGGACAAAATAAAAGTGTCACAGCGGCCAAATTCTGCCCCGGATATCTTCCAATATTTCGTTATTTATGGGCAGTGCTTAGTCACCCGGTACCAATAACCATTCTCTGATAAGGTCTCCAGAGCGATATAACCACCAGGCCAATTTTCTCATCCGATCAATTTACCCTCCTCGAATTTAATTTCACGCACGCGTGAGAGAGATTGAATATTTCGTGCTTTTATGGAAATTAATCGCTCTTGAACGATATCATGGGTTCATTCGTAGACCGACAATCTCTCTCATCTCGTATTTTCGCTCATATTCAATTTGATGAGAATGAGAAGCGAATTAATTCCGCTTGTCTACTTCTCAAAATTTGGGAAATCTGAGAATTCAATATGATTGATTCAACATAAAAAATTCTGCGTGAAACAAATTACTCTTGAATTCACAAAGAACGACATCATTTTGTTACGATGACAATACACAATCGCAACAAAATATTTCGTTTCAAATGAAGAGGCTTTGAGAATTTTATATCAAAACAAATATCGATATTGAGCCACCATTACGTATCGAGTCTGATGATGATTTTGGGAAGATGATATCACAAGTAGAAAATCCCTAAATGCACATCGAATGTGACTGAAAAAACTTTTGGCACTGAAAAAGGATACGAATATGATGTTTTCAGAAGAAATATTGGAATAAGTTATAGATTAAATTTTTAACGGCGAGTATCCAACATATTCCTATTTGGCCCAAATAGACCAGACGACCAAATGCTTCCGGGCAAATTTTCAATATTATCTACTTCATTGAATTTTTCTTTGTTCTTGATACATTCTATGATAATTCTTTTACTCTTCTTGTCATCAATATATCATGCCAAAAGACAGAAAAGCCTCTTGAACCCCCAAATTTACTGATAAACTTGATTGAATGGGTTGTAATATTTCCCTCTGCGAATGGAAAAAGAATGAATTAGAATTCAGGAATACCACTATCCACTTGCTTGCAGTATTTTCCCGGCGATACTCATCACAACAAAAAGCGTAATAAGATATTCGCAAATGCTAGAAAGAGGAATGATCGAATCTCATATGATATCGACCGGCTGATACCACGATGGAAATACGACGACGTTTCTATAGCCGTAAATCTCGAAGGAAAATTTCCTCCGTTCTATTGTATTGTCGAACACTCGCATACGAGCCATGATATGTGTTGATATGCAAATGGAAATTTTCCCTCTCGATGTGAGGATAAGATTATTTGCTCTAGCACCCATTCAAAACTTCAATCCAGTTTACATCTATGTGCAAGTTTGATATGATATTTTGAATGATACTCTTAGATGATATATTTTATGGCTGTCGTACAATTCCAAGAATTAGATTGTATAGAAGTGAATAGCGAGTTTTACTGAAGAAAAAGAGACTCGTTTCCACGATTCATAGTAATGAACATTCATAATTGTAGTATCTAAAATCTTGATGGATTAGCAAGATGAATACACCAATCATGGCTCTGAAATAATGGAAGGATATTGAATCATTCCTCTTCATTCCTTCATAGAATCAGATAGGATAAGAAAACAAACTACCAAAACGAAAATTCGTGCTATTCTCGTATAGAGTTAAATAATATGATTCTTGCTATTAGAACACTTTCATAAATTCATTGATATTAGTAACTCATTTATCATAGCTTTTCTTGCAAACTGGTTCTTAATATGAATTTTGTTAATAACGTTCTCTCAACATGAATCAACTGGCTAGGGCGGACTTTGACCGAAAATCGGCTCTCAATTTCAGCTCTTGTCAAAAATCAGGTAGAAAACTCGAATTTCTGATAAAATTCATCTCGTAGTTTTAGTAACTGATTATAATACTTCATGGTTATTGAATAACACATGCAAGGGATGTGTATAGCCTTTGAAACATTCTCGATCCGCACTGACGGTAGTGGATTCAAATTTTGATGAAAAAAACTCTATTGAAGCTGACTCCTAGCAGAAACTTGATCAAGTCCTCTTAGAAGCATGAACCCAATTGAGGAATAAACAGCATTATAGAAGATTCGGACCTATTTGTCGATTAATTTCTATAGCTTTAAACACGATAAGATGGTCATCGCTGCTTGAAACTCAATTGACTCATTCGCTTCAAACAATTATGAGTATTCTGCCAAACAATAATTTCCCAATAATCATTCGGAAAAACATTTTCTCAATCGGCGTGGAACAAAGTGCAACATGCGATAAAAAAATCGGTGATTGATGAGAAATGCATGGGATTCAAATGATCCTTGTGCAACCGAAACAAAACTTATCGTAGAAGTAAAAAATTTAAACGTATCATGCCAATAATTTGAAAGATTAATAGTTCAGGATAGACATAAAAATTTGAGTGAATTGGAAATCAGATTAGAGCGCGAGAAAATCAATCAAATGATAAAAAGAAGCAGTTCAATGACATTTGAAAACGGTAGCTATAAAATAGATCGGTATTATTGCGAAAGAGCTGCCACATGATCAGCCTAGTCATGTTATCACACTCAATAAACTCTTGTAAGCATTTGATGCGCTTTTAAAACCTCGACTCGATGGGGCTTCGCATAACACGCGCTCAGAGTACAAGTCTTGCCCCTCCAACTCTCACCCCTGTTCAAGCCTACAATGATCTCATCAAGTCTCGTCACTTTCTTGGCTGACGGATGATGGCTTCATCATCTTGGGCATTTACATTTTTATTTCTGCCTGACGCGGTATGAATTCAACTTTGAAGATTTTCGTTTGAAAAACTCATTGCATTGCATTCATCGTCTCAAAGGATTTCGACCATCAAGAATTTACGTATCGATTCGTGATTGAAAACAAAGATGACATGATGAGCATAATTTGACTGTGGTCGCCTCCATGGGATCGAAATCTATTTGAGTGTCAAGTTTTTTCACATAATATTGAAGACCGTCGCGACAAGGAAATATAGTTGCCAGACACTCGATGTAATCAAAACCAAATGCTCTTGAATTTTTCATCTTCGAGGTTGGTGCTCATACATAATCAACCCTGAATTTTAGACATGCCGAAGACGAGGTTCTGTCGAAGATCAACGTGAGAGATTGCAAAAATGGAAAATATTTGATTAGTTCAAGGTGCGAAAAATATACACAACGAAAAATTCCATCTTCGAAAATCAGAAATGGCAGTGAAGTTATAGTTAGCAGTCCATTTGAGTGATTCAGTTGCACGATTGAAATTTCAGCAACCCCCATTCGGGCAATATTCGGTAAAAGTGGCTACTTGATGCATATAGGTATTAGATGCTAGTTTACTATTCAAGGAAGTTTTGAGTGAACTATAAGAAGCAATCAGCTCGCTACGGGTTGAGAAATGAAATGAACATGGCGACTAGAATCATGTAGATTTGAGTTATTAGATTCAATACATACACGCGGAGAGTGAATGGATGTCACACATCAGAACAACCACAAATTCAATCATATAGTTGATTAATTGAGCGGTATTTCTGTATTTATTTTCATCAGCGCAGTAAGAAGGCGACCTAATTAAAATTTCTCCCACAGTGATATCTATAGTCGTCATTTGATTGCCCGTGGTATAGATAATGAGGTCCGAGCTCCTTCACGCGATCGAACGTCTCCCGGATCGATCTCAATCGTCCAGACATCAGATTCTCGCTAAGCACGTTCACGCAGAAGCCAATATTCACCAACTCCGGTTTTCCCGCATCTCGTTCTATCTCCCCTCAAGCGCGCAATAGAGTCGCCGTATTTATACACAGGTTCGAAAATATCGATACGCTCGTATCGATACAAATTGCAGTGTATGCTTGTAATACCAAAGTGAGTCGGGGTCGACCCTTGCCCAGCTGCGACCAGTCCGCGGCACTACTTATTGGAAGGATATCGATATTCCTCGCCGTACTGACCCGCCAATCCGATAAAGGACAGCCCCGATTGTTGTCGAGAGCCCCATTTGCGCGGCAATTGGTCTTTGTAGAGAACCACGGAGTGACATCGGCCATCGCGACATGTGCGCTTCATCTACGAGATGCGAATAGCGCCCGCTCAATTTTTTAGAGAGGATAAAAGTGGCGAGTTGCCCTCGCTCAAACCGAGGGTCGTGATGAGAAATGCGCTCGCATGCAGTCAATACGCAGAAAGAGTATGTAGTTTGCAGTAACCTCGCTCATCGGCATTGTCTCACCTTTCCGCAAAAATGCTCATGGAGCTCTCCATTAATCGAATAAATCCGAATTGCATCGCTTCGCCGCTTCTGCGCACTGGTTTATGGACAGCTCCCAACCAGAACAATAACATTACGTTTCAACTTTCTGAGAAACTGGAGTTAGTGTTTTGGACGCTCCTCGGGCTGATGATCACCTTTTGCAAAAATTCTCTTGAGATCATTCAGTTGAACTTTCTCATCAATATAATACTGTTGAAACGATTTGCGAAGATTATCGCCTGTCCGTACTGACTTGGTTTTTCTGAAAATTGAAAAGTAATTATACCGTTCTGGTCCGAAACTATCCACATCAGTACAGTCTCACCAAGTATTTTTCTCACACGATGACTTCATCGCCACTCTAGAAACTTCAAAGATGAAATCTTTTATCGTCCGATATGAACAGATTCATTATAAGCTGCATTTTGACATGCGACCACTTTAGATATGGAATTTGCGAAATTTAGAAAGTTAGGAAAGCTCTTCAACTGGAACACGTGGATTCGAGAACACTTGATATTCTCATCCATGACTAGAGGTTATTTTTCGTAGTGCAAACGAGAATAGTTGATTGCGATGCAAAGGGATTTATCATCAAACATATTGAAACAAGACTTATATTTGGCATAAGCCTTCGTTTATACTATATCAAATCGAATCGGGTCAAGTTTTAACGGACATGTACTGGAGATTCGAATATCCCGTGTGTCAATGAATTTGTGTGTGTTGTCGTCATGATATGTTTAATCTATTACCGAGTGAATCGACATTCATATATTGATCAGCACCATCAGGTTGCAGCACATTGAAGAGCTCATCACTGTCATCGAATCTAATTAGACACAAACTGCGATGGTGTATCGGAGTGCAGTTGTGATAGTGTGATGCATCTCAGGCTCATTCGATTAATCGAGAACTGCACAGTATTGCGGATTATGTACCGTTCTTGAGTATTCCTCGGAGTATTCACCGCGGATACAACTCGGGCATTTATTCTGACCGAGGCCACTACCATTTCGTCGTGCAGCGATGAATTAGATTTTCTCTTGACCGGCTCAAATTTTAATGAGGCTGAAGACAAGTGATTATTGAGGGTATGCTTATCGCACGTATGGTCGCGAATTTATACGTGCCACCGCGTCGCGTATTATTCGACGCGCTGCGGAGCCAGAATTTCATCGGCAATTGCTGAACTTACTGAATTCAATTTGACAGTGTTTCGACACCCGATACTAGTGCATTCCTCATCAACACGAATCCAATAAAAAAACTCAACGCGTATCGATGCAAAATATCGATGCATCGGCTCGAAAATATCCATACATCGGCATACCGATACGTATCGCACATCCCTATCTACACAGAGACCCGCTGGTGAGCTCATCGACTAGTCCGCATGTTGTGTGCAGTGCAAGCATCGCAAGCACACGTATTAGCTAGAGCGGCTCCGGCCTCGTTAAGTCTCCCTCTCTCGCGCGCGCGCGGCCTAATGTGCCGTGATTTGTGCTTGCGCGGGCGGGCTGCAAATCGAAGAGGGATCTCGCGTAAAGTGGCGCCCTAATTAGCAATGCGACACGCGACTCGGCGGCCCACCCACCCTTACACACACAGACACACACGGCCAACGCTCTACTCGCAACCTCCGCAAGCACACGGACGCAAGCTCGAGCTTTATTGCTCAATCGCGACTCGACGCCCGACTCTTAACCCACATCGGCCCCCTCCCGCCCTCCTGTACTACGCGTTTGATCCTCTCGACCGCGCTGCTCCTCTATCCTCCAGCCCCGAGCTACGTATATTCGTATGGGACAGCTTCTGAAGGAATCTCGCGAGGGAGCTTTTAGCGACACCCGATCCGCGCGCGCAACTCGGCAATCGCTCGTCCCGATAAGTGCAGTGGGTGTAGCCGCGATCGATAGACGCGGCTGCGGATGGAGAGGCGCACCAATAGTTGGCACTCGAGGGCTTCCCGCCGTGGTGGCGGAAAATTGATGCGAGCCGCGCCTTTTCTTCTCTCGAGCTTTCCGAAGCGCGCGGAGCGTGGGCGTGGGTGGTGGAGGAGCGCATACCTCGGTGTACGCGCCACGAGAGCTTCGAGGCTTGAAATATGCCGGATGATTCCTCTCTCTCTCTCTCTCTCTCTCTCTCTCTCTCTCTCTCTCTCTCTCCCTCCCTCCCTCTCTCTCTCTCTCTCTCTCTCTCTCTGTGCGTCGCTTTTCGCTCCGATGTACAACGCGGGAATTTCGCGCTCTGTATTACGAGGCTTGCGCGAGCGGTGTACTCGATATATCGCCGCGCAGCGAGTTGAACGAGTCGGCGCTTCTCTCTCGATTCCCGCGGCTCGCCTTTTGTTGCGGCCAATCAGAGTTTCGCGAGCGACGCGCTTGTTTTACGAGCACTTCATTAGCCTCGTATACGGGCGGCGTCGCGTCTGCGATTCAGACCGCAAGCTCGAGCGCTCGTGAACTACCGCCGAGCTTTACTGCGGAATACTGCTCCGCCGGCGCTAAAGCTCGCGATCGAAAATCCAAGCTGTGTAGCGAGCAACGTTCGGTGTACAGCGTACAATATTCCACGGGTGTATTAGCGAGCTTTCACGATCGAGTCGCGCGCGTTAACGGTGGCCTTGCTATTAAGAAGGCCGCTTGATGAGGGCGGCGCTCTCGGATAATAACTCGCCACCAAGCACGAGCTCCGCATTATTACGGCGGCGATTCGTTATTATACTCCCTCCTCATAGCTTAATAAACGCGAACTTCGTGATATCGCCCGTCGCGATACGCCGTACACCCCCCCCTCTCTCTCTCTTTCTACGTGTGTGAGTTTGTGTGCGCAACGTGTGCCTCGGCCGTAAAGTGTCTGTAAACGAAAGCTCCTAAAACACAACAACGAGCCGTGAGTTGGGCGAGCAAACGGCGGGGGGCAGCTGCGAGAAAGCGCGAGACTCGAGAGAGAGGCGATCAGCGAGCGAGCGTTCCAAGCTTGCGATGGCTCGCGTCGTTAGCCCCGCGCGGAGGGACAATCGCAAGCACCCTTTCGTCCCAGCCGCGCGAATTTAATTAAAAAATCCGCCCGGACGCGCGAAAAATCAAAAAGAGCGAGGTCGCAATTCAGCCCGGAGTCGAGTGCGAGCCGATCGATATGGCGTGCAGTGACGCGGGTTATGGCTACTCGATCACGAGACTGCCTCGAGAGTTTCATTAAGCCGCAAGCTCTGAAAAATCGCGCCACCCATCGAGAGCGCACTTCACACACAGGTGTTCTCTCCAACACGCGGGCACCGCTGGATGGATCGATCCATCGCGTGCGAGCGGGATCCCGCGGAGAAATAAATAAGGCTGCGGACTGGCGGCCGATGATGATCTATCGCGGAGCCCGATATCAATGGCTCGCTCTCTATATGGCTGCTATCGATCTATATCGGCGTCGCAAGCTCTCGGATATAAATCACGCGAGGAACGCGTGACTCGACTCCAAGGCACCATACGGCCCGTTGTACCTCGTGAACGAGCGATGTCACGCTTCGCGCAAGATTAATCCGGCCGCCGCGAGATGATGGCTGCCATCGGCGGAGAGGTCGCGAATATTGGCCGCCCCGAGAGAGAGAGAGAGAGCTTGCGAAAGTTTTTCGGTCGAGCGAACGCCGAGTCGCCCGCAGTCCGTGGCACGCCCCGAGCTTCGACTTGGCGTCGCTCCGCGACATCGGGTCGCTCGATTGGATTGCACGTCGCGCCTCGTCGAATGCCACGCTGCTCCGCGATGCAATATCGAATCTGCCGCGCGGCGAGCTTTCACGCGCGGAATACACGTCACGCGCAGAGCTTGCGGCGCCCAACTCACTCGGCGACCCAATGCTCGGCGCGACGGACGCTTTCGTAAACATGATTGAGCTATTGCTCTCGTGTGCGCGGCTTGCATTTTGGGTCGGGCGAGCGCGCGTATATAAAGCGTCGCTGACGACTCTCGCGAGCGAGCGAGCTTGCGGCCAGATACGACCGAGCGAGGTATTACAGATGAGGGGCGAGAATCGACTGCGCGAGCTTGCGAGAGTTGGACGAATGGGCAGAGTGAATTTGTTTCGTGCGCAACACGCGGTGGGTCAACTTGTATCGATACGATGATACTGGAGCTCAATTATTCACGCGGACACGGTGGTCGGAAGGTTCTGTATCGAACGCTTCGCTGTTTGCACAAGCTGTGTATGCATAAATTCTTGGAAGCCTGGCTCGAGACTGATTCATGCAACAATGTACGCGCGATTATTTGAATATACATATTCATCAAAGCTTGCGCGTTGGTGAGATTCATTGTTTACAATTAGCCACGGTCTGCGTGCGCACATACAATTACGCTCGCGTCTCGGGTCGTCTTATGATGGCGCACCACGTTATGTGTTCTATGCAGATAAGATACAAACTCCCTAATAAGATTCTACCGTCTCGCTTCCATAAGATTATGAGCCAATGGAGGAATGTAGCTCATAGCCAACGTATTGCATCCATCCACGAGCCAAATTTCAAAACATCAACAAACGATTTTGAATTCACGAGAGCTTTGGACCGTCAAAGTACGCCCGTACATAACACAGACGCTACGCGCTCTACCCGCCAAACTAAAAGCCTCGGTGCTTGCTCTAGTTGCAATACATCCATATGCGTACCGATTCAACGGCTCGATATTTGTTCAAAAGTTATGTATCGATGCCAGTGCTCACACGCACGCTCGCATACATGAATGTGTAACGCGCTCGCGAGTTTTGGATACGTGCACATGCGGGCGCGCTTTGATTGATCGCACATAAGATAATGCAGCGCATCGAATCAGCGAGCGCGTGACGGGCAGTAAAGTCCGGCGTGTAGCGATCTGGCCCAACGCATGCATATACATCGGCGCTCATATACGTATACGAGTACGAGGCCAGAGCGCGAGACGTATAATAACGCGAAACGCCGGCGATAAATCGCAGCGTTGCGATTACGTTGGGGCATTAGTCTCGGCGCTCGCTGTGCGGGCCGTCTAGTCTGAGCGGATCTTATTCGCGATTGTTCGGGAGTCGCGAACATCCTTCCCCTGTATCTGCTCTGTATACAGAGCGCGCCGAGGCTGAATGCACAATGCGCGAATCCAATCGCGGGCCCCAATGCGCATCGACGCGCGACAACGCTCTCGTCTCTTCCTCTCTCGCTCCGCGCATTATATGCAGCCGCGTCACTTTGTTCGCTACCCCTCGATTCGAGTAGCTGCGTCTCTGTTCGGGATTGAGCTCGCGTCTCCGGGATGCTGTGTATTGTCCTCCAAGCCAATAGCTGCTTTGTTCTTCAAGAGGCTTTTTGCGCCAATGGAATTGGGATGACGCGTGGCGCTCTTTGATTGTTCCTCCGCGGATCTTGAGCGATGTGTTATGATGGGGCGAATCGACGTTGATCGTGAAACATTTTGAGATGGTTTACTGTTTTCTGAGTTCTGAATTTACTGGGCACAGCGATGAGTCTCCTTTTTCCGTTGTGTAGAATTAACAACATCCGAATTCTTAATGAACTTTGTGACTGCATCGATAGACTCTGACATACGTAAAGATTTGTTTCAAATTTGTATTTTTCTGTAAGAAAAACTGCTACAGACTTTCCGATCCTAGTTT
>JAPYYZ010004055.1:0-10958 GCA_030522705.1 Eretmocerus eremicus
ATTGGTGGAACATAAGAGGGTGTAAATTGAGAAAGAAAAAAAAATTCAGTGCAAAATTCTCTACACGAACACAATGCTTTCTCTACGAGAAAGCAAAAGCTCGGATTCTCGATATTATGGAACCGGCAGCTTCTATAGGAGTTCAGTACTATTCGCAGATTTTTACCACGCATTAGCTGGTTTTCAGCCTCCGAAGGTAACCTCATAACTTGACGATAGAAATTTGTCATTGGCCTTATTAGCTGAATATCATTGTTACACAACTTTAAATTCAATAGAAATTTCATATCATTTTGATCAAGGGCATTGTTGAGAATTTAATGAACTACTGAAAATCCACCCTGGTAGAAAATGCAAACAGAATTTGCCAAAATAGTCCGAAACTGGCCAATGTCCGATCTAACTAGTCAGAAATCGGGCATTTGTATCAGATTTCTGGACATCTCGCATTCGTTACGAGTAGGGCAACCACTGATGGAATCAGCTATTATGCGCTGATGTTTCGGATGACGCAAATTCAAACTGGTACGAGTGGCTAGAAAAACGAAAGTTTGATCACAATAACGGATATTCCAGTTTTGAAATCCGCTCGCAAGGGAACGAAAAGTGAATACTTTAATCAAGACGATTGCATTTGTGCTAATTCTATACCTTGGATCGTTATAAATATGTTCTGTTTTTCATATAATACAATATTTAAGGATTCTCATTACTTGAAAATTCGATTTGAGAATGACTGAATTAGTTCAGATTCAATCAGCATGCAAAATCACACCACGGAAACAATTACTGATTGCTCAGCCGAATATTAGCTGATTCATGTTGAGAGAGTGTAAAATAAGCTTACCTACGTTTAATTTGAACGAACGGGGCCCGAGTCATCTCAGACCTACAAAAAGTGATACAAAGGTTTGCGTGAAGGTGTACCCAACTTGCCTCTATTGTCTCGCGTGGATCAACTGCTTTCCTGCATTCTTTCCATGAAATCAGTTTAAAGTCGAATTTCGTAGCTCTGAAAAGTGGGTTTTAAAGATTCTTCGACTAGGAATCGAATGGGCAACGAATAAAGAAGATTGGTTGAGCTCGAAATTCGTGAGTTGAGTCTCATTAGAGGAGTTCCTCATCATGAAGGTCAAAACAAGAAGAAAGAGGAAAGACGTGCTTTCATCGCGCCAGGGAGCGAGTTCTGAGTATTTTGGCATTCCAAAACGCTTGTTTCAACTTATACCAACGTAGCGATGACGTTTCGAGTGCGCGGCAAGGTTTTAGTATGCTTACTACGCCCATACTCGGAATAAGCATATGGAGGGCAAGTTGGGAACACTCTCAAAAACCGACCTGGGCTTCAAATTTTGCTCATGAAATTGTCCCAAAATAGAAAATTTCAATTCTGGAAAAAAGATTTGGAAGGTCTTGGAGCGAAGAATCAAACGAGCCCAGATAACGTTCAGATTGGTTGGGTCAAAAAATTTTGACACGGATTCCACTGACCTGGAGTGACTACACTGCGAAGAATTTTGATCAAGAACTTCAAGCACTGGTTGAAGTTCTTTATTCAGCCACTGGTTGAGGGCCAAAATTCAACCACCGGTTGAAAAAAACTTCGACCAGTGGTCGAAGCTAATTTTTAATCATCAAATTGAATTTCCAACCACTATTTGAAGTTTTTTGTTTTACTACTGTTTGAATTTTCTATCATGGGTTGAAGTTTGTCTCTGAACTACTGGTTGAAGGTTGTTTCTTGACCCCTGGTTGAATTTTCAACCAGTGATTGGATTAACGTCCCACGTGGAGACTGTGCATGTGATTCCAACGGAGATCATGTCACTAAACTACCCCAATTTTCGGTCGGACTGTCGAATGAGACTACCAATTCAATGTCTTTGTTGAGCCATTTCCATGAACCTCCGCACCGCTCGCTCGACAAAATCGAGTTGGTAGTCTCATTCTACGATTCTGCCAAAAATTCGGGTAGTTTTGTGACATGATCTCCGTTGGAATCACATACCCAGTCTTCTCGTGGGACATTAATTCAATCACTGGTTGAAATTTTCTTCCAACTACTGGTTGAATTTTTAACCAGTTGGTCGCATTTTTGACAAGGTGGTTGACACTTCTGGTTGAATTTCCAACCACCTTTTCACAATGTAGGCATTCAATTAGGAAAATCACAAAAAGTCACTTACATCCAGCGAGAAGATGCAGAAATTATTTTGGATCGGTCTCAACCACTCAGTTCCTCTATTTCTAACATAGCAAACCTGGAAAAAAGCTTGGTAAGATCAGGGGGTGCACGCCCTTGAAATTCGCATACGGAGACAAGTTGGGCACACTTACTTTATAAAAAATTCAAAGTAACTGACGGACTCAAACTGCTGAAATGGACCAGATGTATCATATTCAGCTGTTTCGACGACCTTCAATGATTTCTACTCCTGCGAGGTGCAGTGATTCAACCCTCATACTTAATGTGGCGAGTTGATCCAAATGTGCGCAAAACAACCAAAACCGCGAGGAAGTTTGACAGGTATAGAGTCAATGTATCTATGCAGCTTCGCACTGCCTCGTATCAAAATACAATCGTCAATAGCCTTGACAAATCAACATGCTAACACGATGCAAAGCGCGACTTTCGAGGCGACTTTGCATCGTGCTAGCATGTATTGATATACAGCGATATTGCGCTGTATTGATATACAGCGCGGGGAAAACCCACGATTGGTCAATACACAAATCCGCTAAATATCCACTATTACAGCGGGGCAAAAGTGTCAGTATTCGGCCGCCACCGACCACTCTGTGATTACTATACGTGCGCGAATGCGTGTAAGCCTACGACCCGCGAAAATTATATCAGGCGCCCGCGGTATATACGTACCCGATACGTGCCCGAGTACGTATACCTGGGTTACTATATTGCACTGCTCGGTACTGCGTCCGATTGGTATTGAGGCTTTATTGCCGCGGGTGGCACGCTTGTGCAAAGCTCGCGAATTTCGCTGCCCCGCTATGTCTTCTGTTGTGTTATTCGCTATTGAGTCCGGGCTGGTTTGGGTCTACTTCGGTCTACCTATTGCAGACAATAGCAAATTCGGAAGTGCGGACGTGCAGTCGAAACGTCGAGACGAGCGAGACGCTTGAGCCATACCTACTCGGTGAGAGAAACTTGTATTGCTGTTTCCCCGCGAGCAGATTTCAAGTGTAAATGAAAGTGCGCGGTACGAGCCGCTAATTATCGACCCGCGCACACCCAATATAATTGCAATGGAGCCACGGCTAGGATCTTATCTTACGCCCCCATCTTGCGCCAAATGCTCTCAATGAGCAGTGCGCGTATATGTTCGTCAACATAATTATAATACAAACAATTAAAGCGTGAAACTTGATGTTCCGTTGCCTGGCTTGCCCATCCTTCCCGTGTTAATTTTGGGAGATTTGAGTATTTTTGGTGGATAATGCGTATGGCGTTTATCAAAAAACTCCGAGAAAAATCCCTAGAGAGCATTTCGTCTCAAATTTACTCATAAAATCGCCAGGATCGTGTTCAGGGGGTCAAAATACACAAGGGAACGATACTTTAATGATCGGTTTTGGCCGATTAGAACGCAGTATTCGCAAAAGCTTGGATAGAGCAGGAATCAACAAAATTTGAAAAGCGTCGATTTTCCTCGCTTTAGTTCAATTTTTTGAATTTAGGAAAATTCTTCGGATTCTACGCCAAAAAGCACACAAAGAACTCATAGTTTATGAGGAGCTCACCATTTCGATCCCAAAGTTTCGCACCTCCGTTTTCCTTTGCAAAGATCGTTGAATCGCGTTTTGGCTCTATTTTCGATGAAACCGCAAGGCTCTTGCTTCACCCAAAAAACTCATTTTCCGGCATGCAGTAAAAAATTTTTCGTACCTAATCGCAATTTGAGGGTAAATTCCACCTCAGACGTGACGATTTTCCAAAATTTTCATTCATTTCTTGGCTCATTCGTACCTACGCGACGCTCGAACCTCGACTAATCAACGATGAATTCCTCTCGCGCATGTCAGTCGGTGTTTGCGGGTGCGAGCGCGATAGCACACGTGCTCGATCGCGAGAGGAAAATGCCGCACCTCGCACATCCTATATATAGCTACCAAAACAACGGGCCGTATATACAACGCGAGGCCGTTTTTCCGACTTTCCACTTGACGTCGTTACACTCGAGCTCTTGAAAAAGGCCGACACATGCGCGACACATGCGCCAAGCGCACCGACACCCGCGGGCGACCTGTGCGCGAGCCCGTAACCGCGAATAAGTACATCTCGTTGCACATGCAGGGAGCCACTGCCGAATCCATTACACAGTATGTATATTGGTGTAGGTGGCAGAACGCACCGGGACGCATCTCTTGCACCTTGGGGAATTTCAAGGTAGCGCTCGTGCTCGCGTGTGTCCAACACATGGGCCGTCTCTAAAGTCGTGCTAAACGGGCGAAGGTGAACTGCCCTTTGAATCGCCGCGGCGCACTAAGCGCATATATAGTGATATTGCCTGTGCGCGGAAGCGATAGTATCGACAGCTCAGAGGTGCAATTCTCTGGCGCACATGTGCCGAGACGACGCACGTGGCGCTTCCGTTTCGAAAGCTTTCTCTCAGCTCTTTGGCACCCTCGCAATAAAAGAGGATCGCGACCGTAGCTCTCTACACCGGATATAGACAGCCGTATCCGCTCGCTGTTGCTGCTGACCGCGACCCAAACTCTCTGTGTTTACCTGATTTTTTTTCGCGCAGCTTCGATACTTGTAATACGAAAGAGCAACACTGCGGCAAGCGCAGATTTTCTGGGATTTCGTGCTGCACGTAGATTAAAGGGGCCACGGATTCGGGAGAGCGCGACCGGTGTTTCACGAAATTCAAGTTGGAACTTGATTTTAGCGAGGTGCGAGATTGGAAGGTGGGATCTGGGCCGGGATTCAAGGTAATTTTCCGAGCGATGCTAGTTACCGTCGCACACGTGGAAATCGATTCGTTCATTGCGAGGCGATAATGAACGCGGGTCGATCTCAAGCGTGATATAATTTAACGGCACCTCGCCGCCGTACAATGTCAAATCCCAATGCAAAATCATCGAGGATTCCCGTTTGTGTATAGATTTGTTGAGAGTACGTGCGTTGATAAGAGCTTGTTAGGTGGTCCCTATGATAAATTTGCAATTTTTCCGTGTACTCTGGACGAAGCGCGGTTACGACAGGTTCAAATATAGCCCTTCGGCTTCGGTAATATTTTCCCAGAATGCTCCATATGATGAACTTTTGAGAGCACTTGTGCGAGAGACACATCATCATCCGTCCGACGGATTGGCGGCTCTGCTCTCCGAGCCGTCGATGCATCATGTAACTGCAGCAGAAGCTCGGAGTTAATGGAATTGGAGTATCCTTCAACCGGAATTAAGTTACCTCTTTATCTATTATTCATTTATTATTTATTGTTCATTATTCATGATTTATTCATTTTTGATTGTATGGGATCGAGTTCGGGATCCAATCACTCCTTCGTAGCCGTTATTTGGAGCACACATTTTTTCGCGATTCAGATCCGTGTTTGGGAGAGAGACGTGTATAGCGCTTTATCGCCTCCCAAACAATCTTCGGAGCCGCCCGTCCTTTTATCCGGCAAAATTCATCAGCGATCATTCAAATCTCAATGAGTTATAATTATTCATAGTACGGAGTCGAATTTTCCAATCGCGTCTCTTGGGTGAGAGAAATTGGAGAGCCATGATTGCGTAATTCGAGTCGCGAGTTTTGTAATGACGAGGTAGGTATGTACTCTGTCATAATATCTCAAGGTGTAACAATGTCAAGTGGTCTGGCTCGATTCACCTCTTGTTTTTTCTGAAATTGTCTCGTTGGAATGTATTCCACTTTGGAGTAGAGTACACCCAATAATGATGTAGAACGTTCGTCGCGCCCGTTCATCACTCGCAAGCCAGGACGAGTCTTTCGACAGTCTCGCTGTACAGCAACGCCGATAGAATTACCCGCGCACTTGAGATCCACGAGTGCAGCCAACGACGTGCGCAAAGCGATAATAGAGGAAAAATAGTTGAGTCGTACAATTCGCGTGATTTTGAATCGCAGGTGAGCTTGCGAAGCCCCGCGCACAAATAAGATTGGCGCGCATCTTCGGCGAGCCGCACAGATCATGTGCTTGCGGTCGCCTCGTCGACGATTCCCACATCTGGGAGAGATGATCGCGCTTGTAAGTACTCATACACAGAACAAATATTCCTCGTGCACGTATGCACTACCAACGACGTTACACGTGGGCGACACGTCGCTACCACGTGCTCGCGCTCGCAAGTGCGAAAAGCCTCTCGCGGTTAACAGGTATATAAGCATCAACCACGTGTTGACTCTGCTGTCCAGAGAAAATATATCAGCTCCGCGGTAAGTACGACCCGGTGTGCAAGTGCACCGATAGTCGACTCTCCAACGACAAGTGCTATTGAGCGGGTCTTTCAAGTTTTTGCTTGGCGCGAGAACGACAGGAACGTCGAGACACAAATGCAAAAGTTGGATCGATGCAGCGTAATTCGAGATACGAAAGGCTCTCACAATATCTGCGATACGCGAACAATTCGAGATCGATATGCGTTATCGGTATAATCAATATACGGTTTAGAGCGAGTACTTACTTTTTTTTCAGTGCGCTATAAGAAGGTGATTGAAAATTCAACCAGTGTGGTTGAAGAAAAACTTGAACCACTTGGTTGAATTTTCAAGCAATGTCTGAATCAACGCCCCACGAGAGAACTGTGCACGTGATTTCAACGGAGTTCGTGCCACAAAGCTAGCCAAATTTTTGGTCGGATCGTCAAATAGGACCATCAATTTAAGGTGGTTCACTCGGTCAGAGAGAGAAAGAGATATCTGTGCGAGAGAGACAGAATCCACTTTCCCTTTTGAAAATTTCATATCATTGGACCAAAGCATTTGATTTTCTCAAGACTGCACAGAATTATTCCTCAAAACATCTTCTTCCTGATCATATCACTTTGATCGTATTCTCTATTGAATTGTTTATAAACCAATGCGTGTGGATATAAACAAATGATTATATCTTCTAAACGCGCCTCACGAATTTCGTGCCGTTCCACATAAATGTTCTATCCAATAACCTCCACGTAAATATTTCTTTTCAGAATTTTCTATGATCGCGTTTTTGAGATATTCAACGCGGAAGGTACATTCCCTATCTTCCACGTGTTAAATTCTAAAACTTGAATATTCATTTTCTCAAAAACCGGCCTCAAGGATTTTTTGAAATTTTTTTGAGTGGCTAATATCGTCATACTCTATATGCATGCCAATTCTTGTGGACTTCTGTGATCAAATCGAGTTCCGTGGGAACCACCTTTAATCACTTTGTCAAGGTGTGGAGATGCATGGAAACGGCGCGTGACGGAATTTTCGACCGTGAATTTTCAACCATTGGTTAAAAATCCAACTAACAATAAGCGGTTGAACAATGACAGTCTGTTTTCAACGAGTGGTCGAATTTTGCCCTCCAACCAGTGGTTGACCGAGAAACTTTAGAAATTAACATGGGGGGAAAAATAACGGGACCAGACTATATACCAGTGGTTGAAGTTTTTGACCAAAACTTGTTACCGTGCAGATCGCGAGTTGGATGCGCGCCGTGTGACGTCCGCCCGCTTCCGCCCAACTCCTTTCGGATGTATTTCTCTTCCGGTCCATTTCACGCGCCGATGGCTCGCAGAAACGTCTCGCATCGCTGCGAGGCTGATCGATCTCCGTTGCGAGCTCTGGCACTTTTACAAGTATGTGTAGTACTCGAGGAGAGACCACCCAAAGAGGTGGCGGTATTTGAGTGGCTTGAAAACGCGCGCAATCGTTGCTTCTAACGACAGTATTGCTCTGGACGTCACCGTGTTGATCTCGAGGTTGATCCATGCGATACGCACGCGAATACAAGTATGTCCAAGAATCTTCACGATGATCTCGAAGCTCAAAATCGTGTTATCGTGAAATCATCAAATCTCGCAGCGTTCGATGCAACTTGGCCCAACTGCTGCAAAGTTCAATATTCAAAGGATGAAATCGGCTTCCTGTGAACATTTTCCTGGAACGCATAGAAGATACCTGGGAAGGCTCTGATTGATTTCTGTCGACTAAGAGGACGATTGGCACACAAATCTACAATAAAGACCAGATCCTGAGGGGAATAATTGAATACGAGATTTTTTTCGAATCCTCGTTACTTTTTCGTCCTTTTCTGACCCGAGAAATGTTTTCTCTGTAAATAATATTGTAAATCAGAATGGCATTTCCAAGACCAGAAAGGCGAGCAGAAAGATTTTCACAGCGAATGGATTTATTTTCTCGCGCCTAAACGTCACGGGGAGTGCTGAATACACGCTTGGTGTATGCGAATTGAAAGATTAGCACTTCCTGCGCCCTGAAGCGAAAAAGTAATATACATAGCTAGCTCTAAGTGATTTGGGCATAAGGGACTTGTGGCCTTCGCTTTGCTCGCTCATCCTTTTTCCATATTTGATACACCAACTGTAAGTCGCGAGGTTTGGATTCTAAATAAAATTTTCCCGGTGGTTTACTGATATATACGATACGGTTAACATTTCACGGAATACTTCGAGGGCGCAAAACTGAGAGAATGGTGCTGTGCTCCATCGATTCTCTACATGACTTTTACCACAATTACTCTGAATGGTAGTCGCATTCGGGACTTGTCTCGGAATCTCATAAATGTGATTTCGATGTAATTTGGGTTTAAGCGAGGGTTTAAGAGACACCCTCGAAGCAAAACTTTCAAGGAACTTTGCTCAAAGAGTCATCCTCGAGTCAGAGTTGCTTTATCAGTAATAAGAAAAAAGTCATTGGCGTACGCCTGTATTTAAAGAATCAAGCAGAATAATTGGCTCGATCGAGGGCTCGATCGGTCCTGATACCATACGGCAAAAAATGCCTCGAGCAGAAATGGCCAAAGGAAAAACACCCAAACAGAATCGTGCCTCGTTTGCAATTCGTCTATATCGATCGCCCCTGACAATCAATTTTAGGGGGCCACTTACGCTGGAATAACAGCGAAACGACTGGTGGCAAGTCGGAACTCGGAAGCCCGACAATAGCGTGGACTAATTCGTTGGAAAGCCGGCCATAGCATCGGGCAGCGCGAGATCGTAAATCACGATTCGCTCGTCGCGTTATCTCGAGCATCGATGCGCGAGGAGGGATAATAAGTACATCTCGCGAGGAGGCGGTTCGCGAGCGGGGAAACCCCGGGGACGTGTCCGGCATAATGGATTGCGGAATAAATGAGCTCTGGACGATCTCTCGGCGATTATGACACTGCGACTGGTGCGCTTTTACCTGCTCATACTTATTTAGGGACCAGCAAACGACAACAGACAGTCGTATAGTAGCTCGGGCAGTTTGCGCGCACGAGCGAGAGACAGAGTCGCGGATTATTCCAAATTTACCCGCTGCAGGCCAATAAACTCGGGCCGGAACTCTGCACCCGCTAATTCGCCGTTTATTATGAATTAAGTGCGACACTCGATTATTACGACCGAAAACGGAGTTGAGATGATCTATCGCATCGCGGAACCGTTCGGGCGTTAATTTTTCCCTTGGGCGATGCTTGTAAACAGCCATGGTCCCAGGTGTCGCGGCAAATTTTCGAGATATTTTGGAAAAACCTTAATTTTGCAACAAAAATTGTTAATACCTAATTATCTGACCGGAATTCGAGCAGGCTATCTCGAAAAATTGATTCAGCAGGTGAAAATACGTAAGAAAGCATTAGGATCCCGGACCAGGTCATTCTATGCCGGAAGAAAAGCTAATGTGAAATGACCAAAAGTTAAGAATTGTAAGAATTGTAGTGCCCATTCTGAAGCGCGGCAAAAGGTTTGGTAGTTTTGCTACACCACGGCCGATCCTGTGAGCATGGCATATGAAATCTGCATGGCGTTATCTGTCAGACTATTGTGTAGAATTGATCCCAGATTTTCTAGCGTAGGAGTATGTAAGCATGCCCAATGAGATCGAGCCGGTCTCAGGAACCCCAGATCATTGCTATCTCGATACCAGGTTAAGCTGTAATGAAAACAAGGTTCTCAGCAAATACTCTGATGTCAAGATTGCAACTCACTTCAATCAATTTCAAAATTCCAGACACTCCCGCGATTCGTGTATGTGCAAGATGCTTTACTGGCCCACTGGTGGTCATTTTACTTATGAGAGATGGAATCGTCATCGTCTCACAATGAGAGCGATACGCATGTCAGATGAAGATTCTTCAAACTTTTCTCTACCTAAATTTTAAGTCATCCATAGCACGAATCTGAATCGATGTTGCACATCCTCCTCTACTTAGCCGATCTGATTCAAGAAATCGAGCCTCGTTTCTCCCGGCAGAGCTTTATTTTTATTCATGTATGTCGCTATCTGAAATTTATATATTCCAGTATTCGAACCAAGGATCTACAAATTACTTTTCGAGAAGAGTTATGGGATTCTGTGTGATAATATTTTTCTTGAAGATGAAGATCGGTCGTGCACTGCCCTCTGTCATCAAAACGAAAAAATGCTCTACTTTTGACGGGGTCACTCATACGCTAAAAAATCTGGGATCAAGTTTCCACAACATAGTAGGTTTATTCGATTATGTCGCTCGGAGCGAATCAGAGCGCTCTGGATTGCTCTGATCGACTCTGACCAGCTCTGACCGAACGCGCGTTCGGACAGATTGAGTCAGAGCCAGTCAGATCCAGCAGACCGTGTTTCGTTCCGTCTTATCTGCTGATTATCAAGTGCGGGAGCATTTCAAGAGATCGGATCCAGCAAGCATATCAAAATTCACTGTAAAAAAGCAAGTACAGAACATCTTATGGATGATCGAGCTATTCGAGCTGTGTTGACAAAATCCTAACCTGCA
>JAPYYZ010004056.1:0-11217 GCA_030522705.1 Eretmocerus eremicus
GGCAGTTGCTGACGCGCTGGTTGAGCGTATCTCAACCCCACGCACATGGGTGCCGTCTGGATAGAGCTCGAAAGAGCAGGTGCCGAGATGTAAAACTAAGAATTTGACATTTTACTCCCTAGGTGAGGCCACCGTGGCCTAGTGGATAAGGTCCTTGCCTCCCACGCGGGAGGCCAGGGTTTGAATCCCGGCCAGCACCACTGAGATTACTCCTCATGTGCTTTTTACGGCGGTCTCGGTGGTTCGGAACCCACCTCAAACTGTAGGTCCCCCACACCCAGATGAAATCGGTGGTTGGCAGTTGCTGACGCGTTGGTTGAGCGTAACTTAACCCCACGTACATGGGTACCGTCTGGATAGAGCTCGAAAAAGCAGGTGCCGAGACGTGAAACTAAGAACTTATCATTCTTGCTCCCTAGGTGCGTAATCTACTATTTCATTATTCTAACCTACAAATGCGGCTTTTGAGGCGATGCGGTAGCCGTGCCGCCCTCATTGTGGAGCTTTGCACCCATTATTCTCGAAAACCTTCATGATTTGGGTTGAACAGAGGCTGAATAATTTTTGTTATCGCCCAACTTAGATACGTTCTTTCGTCATTTGGCTGGAGTCCTAAGAGTATCAGTGAATGATGGGATTGAACTCGCAACATATGAAGCCTAACTTCTACAAGAGTGGATGGCTACGACATGGCTTCAAACGCAATTTTAGGATTCCCATAATACAAAATCAACATTGTCGTGTGCTCGCCGGCACATTTCGGATACAGAGGACTCATTTCGCTCGCTTCGCTCGAGTAATAAACTGTCCTCGCAACTGAAATCGGCGGACGTGCTCAGTGCAATAATGTGCTACGGGGGGTCTATTTTGGAAACCCGGCACTCGCCACCCGTCATCCACACCCGTCGTGTCTCTGTTGCTGTCCTCCGAGTTAAGGCTAGGTACACGCGAATGAGGTCTTACGTACAGACAATATTTTCTAACCTCACCTTGAGGGGCCGCAACGCGGACACGCAAGATGGGTCATTAAAAGAGACCTCCAGGCAAACCCCCACATTCGCGCGAGATACGCTCCAAAAATGTTTGGCGAATACTGATTCGTGGTTAGTAACATTTTGCTTGCAAAATTGTTTCCTCGTTACGTGACACGTGAGCACCATCGACTATATTCAGGCGTCAATGGAATCCGTCAAATTTTGTAATGATCTTTGAAATAACCTATGTGCTTTGTAAAATCCAAAATTTTTTTTCTGTGTTTAGTATACCACAAACGTCCATAATTTCCACTCTATAAAATTATGTTAGTTCTCTATCATTATATATGATTTTTCATACAGTTCTTCCCATCAACAGAGATTTCCAAGGATAAAATTAGAAATCGCTTCACACGTAACTTTTGTTAAGGAATCAAATGACGCAGTAATATTGACACAAAATCCTAACTTCCCCAATCGTCCAAACGATTTGTTATAGAAAAATTGCGAAGTTGATTTTTGCTTTCTCCCTCATAGTTTATCGTGACGTCTCGAATTCGAATTTTGACCCCTATTTTCTTGTCCTGGGCTTGCGTATTCATAGTACAACGCCCTCATTTCTTCAGAATTGAACAATCCTTCACACTTATCCTTCCAGAATTCTCAACTACCATTTTCATCCATCTTTCTGATCCAATCTCGAGCATGTCTTTTATTGTTCGTTCCTTTCCAATTCGTGATCATTTCACTGAGATGTAGAGATGGAGAATCACCAAAACTGACTATTACTCTGGAAAAGCATACTGCCTCATACTTCCAGCAGTGCATCTCCAACGATAATAAGACACTTTGTTTTTGTTTGTGTAGGTAGTGCACAAAACTTGGAAGATGTAGAGAGCCTTCAGTTTCTTCCCCAAGGATCCGAAAAGAAAGAAGATGGTTGCTTCGATGAAATGGGATTCACTTCCGATCACAAGGTAGCTCAATCTCAAACTAAAGTGAGTGATGAATGAGGAACGAGTGAAGATATAACTAGTCAAACGAATGAGTGCAATTTGGCGCGACCTATTGTTGCTGACTTTGTTAGACAGTCAGTAAAACATGGGCTGTATAACGATGCGTCTGAATCGGAAGACTTTTGTGATTCTCTTTCAAACTCGAGGAATCATTCCAAGGAATCTGAAAATTTGTTGAAGTTGGTTTCATTTCCAGACTCCAATTTGACTTTCGAAGATGTGCTCAACATGACCCAGGCTATATATTTGAGATACAAAATACCAAAGGCTGCAAGAATTGCCATTTTAGAGATGATGAAAGTACTTGCAGGTCTAGAATTTGAAAGTTTGAATATGACTGATTATTACATTTCTCTCCGTAACAAGCCCGCTCAAGATAACAGAAATTACACATTCTTTTGCACTGAGTGCTACGAAAGTATCTCTAATCCTCTTCTAAAGAAACAAATGAGAAGCGATTCCATTGTAGTATGTGCTAATTGTTTCAAACAATACAAGCTGACAACGAAAAATAGCAATTCCTACATCAACATGGATGTAGAATACCAGTTTAGAGGCTTTTTGCAGAATCCAATCATTCTTGAAGCGATTCTAGAGTCAGTTTCAAACATGAAAGATTCTAGAAACTCTCAGTCGATACAGTCTGTGCAAAAGGCTATCTGTGATGTTCAGGATGGGGAGATATATGAACAAAACGATTTCTACAAAGAAGCAGAAGAAAACAAAATTGTTTTAGACACAAGTGTCAATAGTGACCGAGCATCGATGTGTACGAGACAACAAAATTCAGCGTGGGAATTATTCCCATACTTTTAAACGGGTTACAACCGAAGTTGCGGTTCAAATTCACCATTCTCTTCGCTGCTCTCTACACATGTAAAGAGCCAAACTTTCATTTGATAAATTCATTTATGGACTCATTCTTGAGCCAGATGCACAAGCTCATGCATGAGGGAATGTTGTTTTCTTATAAAACCCGGAAAGAAACGTATAGGATATTTGTTGTAACCCTGTTCTTTGTCGTTGATCCGGTAGCTCGACCGATTCTTGCTGCCAGAAAACAGTATAATGCATTCTATGGCTGTTCCTGGTGCTACAGCAAAGGTGTCAAAATTGGATCGATGAGATATCTCAAAAAAGACAACGCACCGAATCGAACTCAAGAACAGTATGTGGAAGACCCCGCTGAACGAGAAAAAGTACGCCCAGACAAGAAAAGTGAAAAAGTTCATAGAGGCGTGAGAGGAAAATCAAAGATCTACGAGTTTTTACCGTATTTTGACAACATTTGGGGGTATTCTCCAGATTACATGCATGGAGTCTTGCTCGGCGTTACAAAACAGTTCTGGGAGTTCTTGAACAAATCCTCATGTCGATTCAAACTATCATCTGAAGCTAGAGAGAAGATAGATTAAAGATTGATTTCAATGAAACCTATTAAATCTATGTACCGAATACAATCTCACTAGCTGGAAAGCGGCGGATTGGTTATACTGGCTTGTATTTCACAGTCTGCCTTGCTACAGACAAATTTTGGATGATAGAGTTTACAAATCGTATGCTCGCTTCGTAGACAGCATTCGGTGTCTCATGTCAGCCAGCATAAATAATGAAACTCTCAACAAGTGTGTAAGGAATCTGAGACAGTTTGTTGAAGACTGCGAAGAATTTTTTGGGCCCGAGTTCATGACCTTCAACGTAGGCTCTCTCCTCCATTTGGTGGACAGCGTTAAGAAAAGTGGACCTTTGTGGGCAACATCAGCTTTTCCTTTTGAAAGTGGAATTGGTTGGTACTGGGTCATACCTATCACTGACTTTGAGGAAAAAATGATTCATTTGAAAGTGATCGACGATTTGGAATATTCGTGTCATCCTTTTGAAGTTTTTCATGTCCGCTAGCGGTTTATTATTATTCTCTTCCATTTTTATAAGTTTCGAATAGTGTTCTTCGAAGATAAACAATGTCAGGCTTCATTGATGAGAGTCGAATATTGAATACATCATCATCCTCTGGAAATTGAGTTCATTGTATACTCAATTCAATACCCCAGTCATTGTTTTTTTGGTTGTTGCGAATCCATGTCATCTAATAACAGAAATCTATTGCTGTGCGATCGACCCAAAATCAAAGTCAACTTCACTCCAAGCCCCAGATTACAATCTCACATGACCTACAGCACGAGCAGACGAAGGTTAGGCAACAGACGATGATGCTGAGGGGGTCACATAACCTCAAATTCGCAGAAAATTTTCAAATTCTTACACAATTCCACAGAACATTACACTCAACGTTATCGTATGCACTCAAAAATCATGCCATATCACCCACAGCGTTCTAGACTGTAGGTGAACGGAGCTTCAGCACAAGACAAAACCACTAAGGGGGTCTCATAGACTCAAATTCGCGGGAAGTGTTCGGATTCTCACAAACATTCACAAAGAACTACACTCAACGTTATCGTCTGCACTCAAAAACCATGCCATATATTGCGCTGTCGTGTACAACATGGGTATACCAAGTTTCAGCATCAGCCGATAACGCTGAGGGGCTCACATAACCTCTTAATCGCGGAAATGTTTGAATTCCTGCTCAATTCCGAAAACACCTACACCCAACTTTATCGTCTGCACTCAAAAGTCACGCCATATAATCCACTGTGGTCTGCAGCATGGGTACACGGAGTTCGATCATTTTCGCGATTTTGAGGTTTTTGACCCCCTCAGCGATGTCGTCTGGTGCTGAAACTTCGCATACCCATGCTTCACACGACAGCGAATCATATGCCTTGATTTTTGAGTGCAGACGATAACGTTGAATATAGTTATTTGCGAAATTATGCGAGAATTTGAACATTTCCGCGATTTTGAGGTCATGTGACCCACTCAGCATTGTCGTCTGTTGCTGAAACTTCATGTACTGATGGTCTAGACTACCGTGAGTGATATGACATGGTTTTTGAGTGCGGACGTTAACGTTGAGTATAGTCATTTTGGGACATAAGTAAGAAAATGACCATTTCCTGCGACCTTGAGGTTATGTGACCCCCCCCCCCCACCCAGCGTCATCGTCTGGTGACAAAACTCCGGGTTCTCATGCTCTAAATCCCGTCGGATGATATAGCACAATTTTTGAGTGCAGGCGATAACGTTGACTGGAGTTATTTGCGAAATTGTGCGAGAATTCGAACATTTCCACGATTAAGAGGTTATGTGAGCCCCTCAGCGTTATCGGCTGATGCTGAAATTTTGTATACCCATGCTGTACACGACAGCACAATATATGGCATGGTTTTTGAGTGCAGACGATAACGTTGAGTGTAGTTCTTTGTGAATCTTTGTGAGAATCTGAACACTCCCCGCGAATTTGAGTCTATGAGACCCCCTTAGTGGTTTTGTCTTGTGCTGAAACTCCGTTCACCTACAGTCTAGAACGCCGTGGGTGATATGGCATGATTTTTGAGTGCATACGATAACGTTGAGTGTAGCGTTTTGTGGAATTGTGTAAGAATTTGAAAATTTCCTGCGAATTTGAGGTTATGGGTACGATTTCTGAGCGCAGACAATAACGTTGAGTGTCGTTATTTGAGGGATTGAGTGAGAATTTGAATATTTTCTGCGAATATGAGGTTATGTGAGCTCCCAGCTTTATTGTCCGGTGCTAAAACTCGGTGTGCCTATGGTCCAGACCACCGTGGGTGATATGGCACGAACTCTGAGTTCAGACGATAACGTTGAATGGAGTTATATGCGAAATTACGCGAGAATTCGAACATTTCCTGCGATTTTGATGAGCAACTGGAGGGGGGAGAGGCTAACGTGAACTGGTCTGACAAAGTCTCGTCGAACGCTCGTTCGGTTACACCAGATAACGGCGGTCAGGGCAGTTAGAATGGTCTAATCTTGATACTCGAATAAACCTTCATCATCTTGACACAGAGAGATTCTCAAAAATTTTGTAGAATCTGCTTTAGTTGGTGACATCTCCATCAATGCTGTTGTGTGACATCCTTTAGCAGATGAATTTGAAGCTATGATGCAATGTAGATAAATTTAATCGGATTCTATCCATTTTGATATTATCAAAAGTGAGGTTGTGTATAATCCAATATGATCAGATCTGTTTGATTAGTCTTCAATATTATTCGATTGAATACTGTCCAATTCTATCGGATACCACAATTCGGAAGAGTACCATTCGATTTGACTGATCGACGCATGATACGATGAAACTGGGGCGAAATGACAATGTTTTCAATACAATCCGATTGGATACCATCCAATCCGATTGAATTCCACTCGATCCGATTGAATCCCATTCAATCCAATTCAATCCAATTCAATCCGATTGAACCCAATTCAATCCGATTGAATCCAATTCAATCCGATTGAATACCATTCAATCTGATTGGATACCATCCAGTCCGATCGACCATCATTCATACTGATAGTGTGCTATTCAATCCAATTGAAGTCGATTGAAGTATCTCCTCAATACAATCCCATCTAATCCGATTGGATACCATTCAGTCCGATTGAATAACAGTCATACTGATAGTGTGCTATTCAATCAAATTGAAGTCAATTGAAGTCTCTTCTCAATACAATCCGATTGAATGCCATTCAGTCCGATTGAATCCCATTTAATCCGATTGAATAGCATTCATTCTGATAGTGGGCTATTCAATTCAATTGAAGTTGATTTAAGTCAACTTGACTCATTCAACCCAATCAAATTCTAATCGGTCCGATTGAAGCATAGATATACAATCCCATTAGATTTGATTCAGATGAATCTCATTCTCTTCGTCGAAATATCTTTTGATAAGAATATACTTGTATATTCCTATTGAATCCCACTTGAAATCTTCTTTTGAATCCCATTATAACTCATCATTAACGATATCTCTAAGAATCTGCTAAGATTCAGACGATGCGCATTCATTCCTATAGATCCTATTCAAGTCCAATTGAATCCGATTCGTTCCGGTAGAAAATTCCGATTAATTCCGATAGGATTTTGGTGATCCATAGAGCAATCGGAATGAATGGAATTTTCCGGCTAGGGGGGCTATTGTGCGGTCTCGCCGTTTGATTTCTAGGTTTTTAAAGGGAAGGGATGGGGTGAATCGCGCGGATTGCTCAGATTGCACCGACCCCGAATACTCGATCAGTTTGGGCAAGTCAAGTCAATCAGAGCAATCAGAGCGCTCAGATTTCCATAATCGGAAAAACCTATGGATTATAAGTGTCATGCCTCGTGGAGTCGACAAATGACATGAACTTAAAAAACTCATACTTATAATCTAAAAATTCAGGAAAAAATCAATTTTGGCACGGAAAATGTAGTGACAATTCAATGATTTTCTCTCAACTATCTCAACTAATGTAGGAGTCCTAGAAATTTTCTAGAAACCCCAAAGTTCTTGAAAATTTGGTATGACTGGACTCTCGGAAAATTCAAAAAAATATAATGTCATGTCCTGGTGTAAATTCAACAGCAAATACTTTGTGATCGGATGAGATTCGAGTCTCATTGTTTATTATAGTATGGATTCATCATGCATAATATTGAGTAGGAAAAGTTGCAAAAATGAATATTTGTCTTGTTCGAGGCGGGATTTGAACCCGGGTCGGTAGAACTTCAATGCCCGTACTTCAGCCAGCACAGTCACCACGACATTTGTTCACCTGAGCCCTAAAAATCATGTATAAAGTCCCCCCCCTCCTCCCCCCAGGGGCTTGAGATTTGGGTTGTAAGATGAGTTGTTCTTGATGATTGCTCGCAACTACCAATGCAACTGATGATAGAGAGTAATTTCTACCCTTGATGACAGTTCGGGAGAAAGATATGGGTGCTTGGCGATACGATAATGAAGAGGCGACGTAGATTCCGGAGGATGTAGCTTGATATGCTTAGGCTTGACTATAGGTGTATTATCGGCATCCGCGATTATTGACTGTGTCCACGGCAAGTGCTTGACATCATTCTGTTAATTAATTCCGGTCCGATTCCGGTGTGCTTCGATTACAGGTATACGAGCCGAGTCAGCTGTGAGAATGTCTACATTCGAATCGAGCGTTCAGTCGACGCGAGCGCTCGGCCAATCAGAGTCGAACCCTCTCGCGGTGGCCATTGTGGGTGAGGGGAGAGGTAGGCTTCACACATGTTTCACATTTTCGCTACTGAGTGAGCAGACCTTCTTATAGGATCGTGGAACGACATGATCGAGTTCATAGGGGCGCTTGTCACGATCCGACTTGAGTGACCTTGACTTGACCTTGAACTTGACAGTTGACACCGATTCGCATTGTTTGTTGTCTAATTTTGATGAGCTATTGAATCTTTCTCTTTGAGTGGAGTTCCACTCATGCTCGTGCCTCTCTTTGCGCATACTGATTAGAACTGTGAAATTTGGTCATGGGTGGAAAGTGGTCAAGTATGGATCCATCCACAATTAAAGTTCCAGAATTAGAAAAGATGTTGGATAGAGATCCATATTTGAAACCATATCAAATTGAGATTCAGAAAAGGTAAAGTTTGATATAAAATCTTGAACAATATGGTCTTGTTCCTTGGAACAAACAAGAAGATCATTGAGATGTAAAATTCTTGAACACTCACTTCGTCTATTAACCGCGGTTTGCCTCCCGTTGCAGAGGCTCATTCCAGTAAAGAGAATTCTGTATTAGGTGCTAGTCACTGAGCATACCTGAATTCATCTCAGAATCACTCAGCAAATTATCTCTTAGGTAATTCCAAATATACTTCGTCACAATAGTCTTAAATGGGATTTTATATATACTCTACAAGAGAACGGCTGGAGAACTCTTGTGCGATATCTTAAAAAAGGAAGTAATAAAGGAACATTCCTTTCTTTCTATGATCTAAATCTTCAATTACTCTTGTTGATGTAGACTATGAATGGAAAGTGACCTGTTGTATTTTTGTGCCTCATGTTTTGAAATTCATATTATTGAAATAGTTCCCCATCCTTGTGCATTCCTCACTACATGTCAATTTCCATGCCCTCACATTCACAGCAATCTATGTCAAAATTTGGGTCCTAGATCAGTATTAAAGAGAGCCCAAGCCTCACCACAATAAAGCAAAATTTGATAGTCATAATGGACAACGTTGCACTAACAAGTATTGAAGAGAATCATGGAATGGTCTCAGCTCTGTTCAATTTGTTGGAAGGATAGAGATCATCCTTTTTCATGTATATCCATCAGTTCTTGAACAAATTTTATTGGTATACTCATTCAGTAACATCTTTCTCTGCTGATAAGAGAATTCTCGCATGGGATTTCATAGTACCTCATGAAACCGGGGTCTTGGAGAATTTTGAAAGAACATATTCCCTGAGATTGAGTCTTTAAAATATTCCAAGCAACAATGCGAGGTCTACGATTGATTCTTGAATGTCTCTTGAGGGGGATCTTTGAGGATTCAGATGATATATTCAGATGCATCAAGAATTTTTGATGATGTGACACCATATCAAACCAAAAAATTTACAACCTGAGTAGGAAACCTGCTTGGTTGAGCTGAAAAAGGTCTGATCAGTTTTACTAATAGTAGGGATGAAAAAAAATCATCTGCAGAATCACAATAATATCAGACAAAATAACCATTTTGCTAGGAATTATTGGAAATGGGAGAAATCCATTATCTAAATTAATTTGATATTTCACCGACAGTGGGTCAATCAACTGTCGAGATGAGGAATATATATGTTAGTAGCACGTTGAGGCTGGTCCGGAGTGTTCTGTTTTACCCATCAAGTGTATCGGAACATATGGTTGCATATGTCTCACTACTTCTATTTTTACAAAGAGGATGTCTTTTTCAGATAATTTGAGATAGTCATTCCAATTCTGTAGAAAATTTTCAACTATTTGAATTTTGGAGGATTCCTGGAATTCGCAGTCTAGCTCAAGGAGAATCGGAAACGGCGATGGTCGAAGTGGAATTACGACTATCCAGGTTCGGCGTTTCTGGTTTTTCTCGAGCTATTTTGCGACGCTACAAAATTCAAACGATTGGAAATTTCCTCCACAATTCGGATGACCATCTCAAATGATCTGAAAGAGGCATGCTTATTTGTAAAAATTGAAGTAGCAAGACATTAGTGAGCCTAAAGTAGTGAGCGGCAAATGCGTCGCCATGACACTTCAAAAATGTCAAAAATAAGCGCGCCAAGTTTGAATAGGCGCGATTGCCATTTGACGCGATTCGCCCATTGTACCGACTTCTGGACGGTCGGAATTTTCCAAAATCTCGCGCGTTTAGTGATAAATGATATTTCTCAATTATTTCATTAATTAATGATATAATTATTAATATGTGATGAAATTATTAATGATAAATTAATGATGAAATTATTATTTTCCGAAATCTTGCGCGTTTAGTGATAAATGATATTTCTCAATTATTTTATTAATTAATGATATAATTATTAATGTGTGATGAAATTATTAATGATAAATTAATGATAAGATTATTATGTGATGGTTTTGTGGCACCTCCATATAACGCCATTCCTTTTGAAACATCCTCCAATCATATTAAGCATCTTTTGATTATTGTCGACTTTTTGACGCGTATAATCATTCTTGAGTTTATTACTTGAATACTTCATTTTTTCTTTTTCAATCCTAAGTACGTGGCGTATTTTCTGCTCTTTCGTTGCAACGGCTGGAATCATAAGTGGATGATAGTAACTAAGTTCGAATTTTACATGGAATCGCTTTGATATACTTAATTTTCTTAGAGCCATTTGAAGATCAAGGTTCTTATAGCTTGGACTAGAGTAATGAATTGTTAACAAATACCACGATCGATGTACAAGTCTGTACCGCAGCAAACTTTTCATGAATATTCGTTCGTGTTATTTGATTTCATCTAGAAGATTGTATCAAATACTACTACAATGCATCCAGTTCTGATTTTGGAGATGTTCAAAATGATTGTCCATAAGAAATCTCGTGGAAATGCGCACAGAACGAATTCGTGAATATTGCTAGGGATACATGTTCAAGAGCCCAATTCTAAGTAAAAATGGATATTATCTCCAAGCTAGTATGATGGATAGGGATAAATTTCAGAATTCGGGCGATTTTGGTGATATGATTCGAAAAATCTCCAAATGGTGGCACACACACGGTCATTTGATTCTTTTCCTATGTACGAACTTGGTTTTTCTGCAATTTAACTCACTGTTGGA
>JAPYYZ010004057.1:0-12574 GCA_030522705.1 Eretmocerus eremicus
CGATTAGTCGGGCACGCTTTTGAAATTTCCCGCGGCGCGAGGCGGGGCGCCACCGAGCAGTGAAGCGACGCGGTATGGAGCTCGTCCACGACGCCGCGATTCAGTGTGAGGCTGATGCAGGCTTGGGGACGAATATAACCGCGGCACTTGGACAAACTTGCTCCCGGACGCGATCCTCCGCAGCGGTGTCCCGCACCAGGTACACCCTCGTCACGAGCTCCTCTCGGCGCCTCTGTCAACCTCACGTAAACCTACCCATACCCCCGGCGAATTCTCCAACCCTGTAACACTGCGAAGCTTCCTCGTGGCTCGGGCTCGTCGTCGTGGATAAAGTGCATTGTGAGCAAGAGAGTGCGTCTCCTTGGACGCGACGCCGCAGTGGTGCAGCACGGCGAGATAATTTACGCCGTCGCGGCCGTTCTTACGTAAGACTCGCGTTGCCGCGCAGGCCGCGTGCATAAGTAGCTAATCCTCGCAGAGCAAACACGAAAGAAATCGAGATCGCCGAGAGTGCTGCAGTCGTCGCGGATCCGCGACGCGCGGCCTGCTCCGAAAGAATCGAGCACGCGGATGCGCGAGTGCGCACCGCTAGACCGAGTGTTTTCGCCTTCGAGGCGGACGTATTAGAAAAGCAGACAAGTGCAGTTTTAGCCTACAACTCGTTTGACTCGCTCTGCTGACCCTGCATCGTTGCCGCGGATCGTTTAGAGCAGCTGGTGAGCAGAGTTGTAGAGTTGAGTGTCGTAGATTTTTGCAAGAGCTTGGAGGCCTGCACATTTCATTCCTCTGTTTTTTCGGAGCAGTCGGAGCCAGGACTCTGGTGCACCACGTGCGTGCCTCGAGCTTTGGTTGCTTGCCTCTTTTTTCAATGAGTGCATCGCGCATAGCTTCTATCTCTTTGGTACTCTTTCTGTTCCCTTCCATGGTGGTTTTTGAAAACAACTTGAAGCCCACTTCAGAGGCCTTGTAAGAGAATCCACTTTCCAACCCACAATTTATTTTCACTGGTACAACTTCAGCCCTTTAGTCATTTGTTTTTGTTGATGCAAGAACTGTGCAAAATGAATCGATCAAACATGTACTTACAGCTGTCGCATTTGATATTATCTTGTAGTGTACAATTCTTTCGACTTACTTCATATGTAATCACTTCAATTTAAACCATCGCGTCTGCCATTCAGTGATAAAATTCTTCAAAGAAAGTAAAAGGGTGATGAGTCTCACGGGTCATTTGAAGTGAACCCTAAGATTTATACTAGAAACAACCAGGATGTTGCTGGACAAAATCATGTGTTTTAGTAGCTTTATTCTATTTTATGCAATTGAACCCAACGGTGCATTGCTCTGCCATTGGCCCAGCGTAGATAGTGTGCCCATTCCATCCCAAAATTAGCAGAGAGATTGTAATAAATCTTCCAAATTAGCATGCATTCACATGCATCACTGGATTCTATCCAGTAGCATTGTAGCTAAGAATAGTCTTGCATGCGCAAGGCACTTTCGCTTCTCTCTTGCTGATTATCAGAATTATTGCCTTGGTCTTGCTAATGAGAAGTAATCAAACGATACCTTTGGCAGCAGTGAGTTGAAATCCAAATAATTTGGTTGAATTTTTCCTTTCATTTTTTTTTTAATCAAAAAGTCGCTGCAGTTATGTTGACAGCATAATGCGAATGGAAATCTTGATCAAGTCACATAGAATTCGATTTTGCTTAGGATCGATTAGAATAATTTCTATTTCGGAACTTCTTGAGGCAACTGACCCTCCTCTGCTAAAGAGCTGCGCGACACGGCGATATTCCGATGAAAAGCCCTAAAATTAGCAAGCGGCTTATGCATGCGTGTCCCTTCCGTTATCTGAGCTCGCACGTTTTTTTTTTTTCCTCGTGCTAAGCCAAAGGCGATGTTTCTGGCTTCGTGTCTTTGCTCCGCTTCACTTGCATATCCGCACCAGACGACGGCCCAGTTTGGTACGCTGCGCTCTTCATCACTCTACTCCTCTTTGGCCACGCGATTCCACTCATCGACCTCTCCTGTTCCAGCTTCTATCCTTGTAGAATTATGCGTCGTTATTAATAACCTCTTTTGCTGTCTACACCTACAACCTTTATCATTCTTCGTTCCTCTCCTTCCTCCACATTCAGTACAATTGTCACGATCTTGGGCCTTTTCCAGCATAAGTATTCAGGATTTCTCAAGTAATCATATGAATTTCTTAATTTAAGAGAGATGGTAGTTGTTTGACGCGTGTCTGTACTTTTTTGTCAGATACTTACATCCAGCGCAATATTTACTGAATCCTCTCAGTATTTTTTCTTGTGACTCTTGTCTCCATCAATGCAATTTTATCTATAGTAATGAGTTTCTTTGATTTATTGAGTTCTGTTGATGGGGTAAAAACCATTATCTATGCTTTTTTGTCTAACTTTTATGGAATCATGAACTTCCAGCATATATGAATGATTCAGAATGACCATTTTTGTATTTTTTCTTATACAATTATTTTGTCTATGTTCATTTAGAATGAATTCATGTCCAATGAAAGAATTTTGAATCACTAGAATTCTTCACATGAAATAACCCAAATTCATAATGCCTTAATTAGCAAATATTTCAAATTAGATTAGTTCTTATACACCTTTGTTTGTTTGTTTCTGATGAACAGGTCTGACAACGCGTACATTATTATCTCACTCATATATATCTCATTTTTTTTGATATTTCGTTTTTCTAAAGAGAAAAGTAGAGAGAAGAGCTGCCAGGATGATTATGGTACAGTCCAAGAACAAAGAAGTAATGTATTTGTTTATATTTTTTGTATTTGCTGATCATACGGATGGTAATTGTCAGTGGAAACAACTGGAGCCTGCCTATTCAAGAGACACTCTCAACAAAATAGTCCTCAAGACCAGCATCAAGATCACATTCTCAGTCAGACCAGTAGATTATCCTAAGAGGTAGCAAAATGAACGATCAGCAGCAACTAAAGCAAAATAATGGCGAAGAGCAGCGTACCAATTTAATTATCAATTATTTACCCCAAACCATGACTGAAAAGGATTTGTACAGTATGTTTGTTACAATTGGTCCAGTTGAGTCATGCAGAGTAATGAAAGATTATAAAGTGAGTACAATGAAATCAAATTATTGTAGTCAATAACGTCAGCTAATTTGCCAAAAAATTGGTGCCAAAATTTATTCAATTGCTTTAAATGTCAAGATATTTTGGGTCCTAAATGCTGAATAACTCATCTTAGGGTTATACATTTTCTAAGTAAGAATGAAATTCTTTTCTGTGAATTTGATTTCATAACAAAGTCATGCTCTAAATTTTTGCAATATTTGGCTCATTTCCCATGATATTGAGTTTTTCTTGAGTCACTATTAACGTCTTGATATCAATGTACTTTTATTAATATTTCGATTTTTTTTCAAGACCGGTTACAGTTATGGATTTGGCTTTGTTAACTACACAAAAGCAGAAGATGCACTTAGTGCAATCAACACACTGAATGGGCTTCAGGTTCAGAATAAGAAGTTGAAAGTTTCATTTGCAAGGCCATCTGGAGATGAAATTAAGGAAACAAATCTCTATGTCACAAATCTACCAAGGTAAGCCAAGTGATGAATTCACGACCCCGTTCTTCTTTTATCTAGATCCATCCATTGATTTCTAAATACGCCTTTTGGATGACTATTCTGCCCAATATCTGCCAAATCTTTGGGAGATGACAAGTTGATTCATCAGGTTCATTTGTTCTGTTGTGAGATTTCAAGTGATGGATTGAAAGATCGTGATAACCCGCTATCATATCATTTTATTTGATCCAACTTGTATATTTTTATTTTCTAGGAACATCACGGAAAAACAAGTTGAAGAAATGTTTGGTAAATTTGGCAACATTGTACAAAAAAATATCTTGAAAGATAAGCTTACTGGACTTCCAAGGGGAGTTGCTTTTGTGAGGTAAGTCAACGTTTTTCCTCCATCATCACAACTATACCAGTTCATCTCCCTTAATCTAAAATTTTATTAATGACTTCACTTGTAGTCATTAGAGAAAATTTCTATTTCATCTCGTAAGATTTTTCAAGTAATTGGTGTTGGAACCATTTCAAAATTATTTGGCTCTTGCTAATATTGGAATTGAAGAATTATTGTGCAACGACAACGTTGTGCTATTTCATTAGCTTTACACTTTTAGCTTCGCCAGTTATATTTAGTTGAATTCTGATATCTGACTGACCTATTCTACTAACGAAATTTTGCAGCGTTTTTCATAGAAACTTTGAAAAATTTTTATTTTTAGAATCAATTTGGCTCCAAAAATGATGATATGTGTATTGAATTCGAGTCTATTTAGTGTCCTAAAGCAAATTCAAGGCAATACCCGTGACCTTCCTCTGTTATACATTTTTTTGACTTATCGCGATTCCGGAGAATTTTGGTCCAACTTGAGCGACAGGAGCAGTTTGTTTTAAAGCTAACTTGACACAATGTCTCATCATGCTGGAAAGCTTGTCATCAAAGCTGGATATCGGTCGTATCTGATTACGGCTTACTCGATCAATTTGATCATTTGTAATTCTCTTGTATACCTTAGGTATGACAAACGAGAAGAAGCACAAGACGCTATCAACAACCTTCATGGTACCATTCCAGAAGGAGGCTCTGAGCCACTAAGTGTAAAAATTGCTGAAGAACACGGCAAACAGAAGGCGGCATATTACGCTGGCTGGCAAGCAGGATACAATCAAAGTCGTGGTGAGCTTTACACTAAAATTCCATCACATGATTTTTTCGTTGAACTTTTTCAATTGTCCTAATGGATCCTCAGGACAAGTTTGATGCTTTAATTTCGTGTCTTTGAAGTCTCATGACTCTCCACCTCTCAACTTTCTTTGTTGAGGATTCAAAATATTGGGTACATGATTTTATGTCCATATGAATCGTGATACTTTGAAGCTTGATCTAAAAAATTTTCAAACGTCTGCTAAAGTTGTTATCAAAACATTTATTTTTGGTCCGGTAATTCGGAAAATTCATCAAGATCCTGGAAAACGATTGAACTATTATTCATTACATGGCTTAGAGATTTGTTAACATTTGTTGGATTTATACATCTTCATTCTTTTACAAAACTGTATGATGGATCATTTAATAAGAACTGTGGCTTATGCCAATGATGTGCATGCTTTTGTCCTCTCTGCTTTGCTTTTTGCTTTCTCAAATGATGTATTTAAAATGCTTGTGCTGTAGTATCCTTTGAGAAAAGAATGAACATTGCAATGTTAGAGGAGGAGTTCAAAGATCTAAGGTTGAGAGACCAGACTAAATACTCTGGAGAAAAATTTCATAGAAGCCGTGAGTTCTTGAAATGATTTTTGGAATTTGGCTATACCGGTTCGTATGACATAATTTATTTACTTGAAATTTTTTTTCATACCGCAGATCAAGTAACCACTCCCTCAGAATCCTACGACTCCTGGCATTGAAAGATGAGCCCAGTTCGCGAACTCCTTGTGATCTTAATTTTTTGTTTTGTTCATATTTTTGCTAAAATTGAGATATTGACATGAGAGATCACCAAAATTGAACTATGAAACAATTCTTTCGTCAATATTTGTGTCGAAGACGGCTTTTCCAATATTGTTCGGAGTGATTGTCATAACTGTTTTAATTACTTCACAAGTCGTAATCGCACCATGCAAAAAATTCTACGAGGAGTATCTCGTGTGGAGTTCCACAATATTTTCCCAATGCTAATAGACAAGCTTGTAATGGAATTTATTAACATTGGATTTGGTGAATTGTCAATATGAGATTGTATACACCATGGCCAGGCCAAATTTATGTTTCTTTGTTTTTTGAGCGCATTTCTCAACGGAAGAATAGACGCTAGCTGTTTTTACTCTACTGACATTTCTATATGCTTTCAAACTTTGACATATCTCAATTGAACAAAATTGCTACAGGTCTCGCCGTATACCATTTATCTTTTATGATTTTTTAAAATTAATTTTGAGTGATCACCATTATTGCTGATGGTATCATCGAGATGACGTTTTGAAACTTGATATTTTTGATTCAAGAACGATTTTGTATTTTTTGTTTGACTCATTGTATACGTCCGAATCTTCATTTTTTTTGTACCAAACCACAATGCTTTGTGAAAGTGATGTGATTTAGAAATACATGTTCTGGACTACTTGAAGTTACATACGCTATCCTGTGTGCATGTGTTTTCTTATTCTCTAACCATACATTTCATTAATCCTTTTCAATTTCACCTTGCCACATTTTATCTTACTTCCTTATTATCACCTTCTGACATCAGATCCCTTAATATGGTTTTTTCTTCTGGTGTTTCATATTATTGTCATAAAAGCCATTCTTGATTAACGCTTTTACTATGAGATTTGGTCTTTTGTTGGCTAAATTCTTTTGTTGGTTGTGCCTACACAGAATTTCGACTAAACGGCAAATCATTACTTTCAATCTGCTCTATGGACTTGCAAGTCATACAGATAAAAATCTTTGGAATTTTTCTCTCTAAAAGTGATTTTGAATCACCTCCAGCACTCAGAATCATCTACAGCATAATTCTGTATGTCTCATTCTACATCTCTAACTGTTGCCTTTTTTTAGTAGCTTTGAGCTAACCAATTGTTCTTATTTCTCTTCCCATGCATTAGTTGACCAGCTGCAGGTTGAATAAATTATAATTTATGCATAATTATGCACCATTTACACTCATGTAATACGTTGAAATTGAGAATACGTGAAGGATAATACCATCATCTTTTAAATATATTGGCCATTTATTTCTGAGAGCGCTAGAAATGTTCGGGACATTGGTATTCAATAACAGTGTATTGCATGACATTGATCTTGTATGGGTGTACCGTAAACCGGGGCGACTCCGGACATTTTTCCGGTACAAGACTGTAAACGTAGTTCCGAATTCATACTTTCTACGAAAACTTACCTGGGCTCATTTCAAAGTTTAGAAACTCCACTTTTTAAATTGGGTAAGCCAAATTATCGTAAAACTAGTCTTACCCACTCGTTTTTCTATCTTGAAGAAGTAAACAACTTTGAGAAAAATTTATACTTCACAAACTTTTACTCGGACGATCTACTATACCGACTCCCATCACCAATTGATCTTTTATGAGTTAGCAATGTTGTCCCCTACATTATGAACCATTTTTGTTGGGTTTTGGTCCAACGGTCATCTAGAACAGCTGCTTGAATGAAAACTTGTAAATTTTAGGCTTGTCCGGAGTGACTTCAGACACCTCCACGACAAAAGTTACGAGGAACCACGGTTCACAGAAGTCAAATATAGAGTCTGAATGTTGTAGACGTAAAAACAAAAGTTTTGACTACCCATACATTGTGTTTTAGAGCGGGAAAGAGCTACAGGGCTGATATTGAAATGTAAACGTGGGCTAGGGTCCATAATTGTCTTTCGAGCTCCCAGCGAAGGTTTTAGATGACGGAAGGAAAATCACGAAAATTCCACTTAGAGCGCATCTGTGAGAGTTACGACAACAAAATCTGAAAATTTAAATTCTCCCCCGTCGAACGTGTACAGTGCGAGTATTTTTTGAGGATTCCGAGACTGCTGTGGAAATGTCCTCCTCATGAAAGAGAAATCCCTCCATAACGTAAATGATCGTGTCTTTCATGCATTGGTCCAGACGTAACTTTGATTTTTATCCACGGTATACTATGTCTATCGGACTCGGTGGTAGATTTTCTGATTTATCCTGATTATCATCGTGATGAGTCTTCGACTTTTATTGGGAGCTTTATTTGCGTAGAGACTTTCGTAATGAATATCGACAATTTTTATAATCCAGGCATCATAATACGTTATATTATTTCACGATGTATGCGGCCTTAGCACAAAATTTCGCTTTCATTGGAGTTGTTGCCATCATTAAACATTATAGTACTGATGTCCAAGTGACCGCGGAGGTATTCTTTGACGACATTATGCCATGCGAAAGAGCTTTGTTGTAGCCGATTTCACTCTCAAGACCACGATAACCGTAAAAAATGTCCGAAGTCACCCCGGTGTCCCTGTTTTCTGTAATTTTTAGGAAAGGAAATGGGAAAAATTCCATTATACACTATCATGTAGTAGAAGTTGAGGCGCGTTTTTTGAGTATACGTACGTTATGCTTTAGCTCGGAAATCTCAATGAAAACGCGATCAGAAGTACCAAAGTGTCCCAAGTCACCCCGGTTTACGATAAAATTATCATATGACTGCAAGATAACCGGCATTTTCATATCAACAGCAAAGCTGTCTGAGATGCTATTTCATAATGCCAGATGATGATAATTTTTTCACTCACCTGCAGTGGAATTCCTTTACAAAAGATTTTCTGTCTTGTATTATCTGTTAGTCAATTTTCTCTCCAAGCAAATGGAATCTCACGCCAAGAGATGTCTTAACTTGAGAAAAATTGGACCCATACGCATTCTGTTCATCGTTCTGTTTATTCATCCAAGAATTGCCATTAGACACTTGAAAAACGTAGCCTTTCTCTACGCTTGCAGCACGTAAGTAGATACGCTAATCGATGCCGCACATTATCGCAATTTTATTGTCTTCTTTCTAACTGTAAGAAATAGGTTACAGTTAGCTGTTAATAATTAATAAGATATTAGTATCGGGTAAGTTCGGGCAAAAAATAAAATAAGGTCGTATACTGGAGTGTAAATCTCTGAAGAAGTCGTAAATTCGTCGGAAGTTCAGCGTAGTTGGAAATGAGTCCGAAAATGTTGGAAACATCAGAGAAGTTGGGGCGAACAACAAGTCACGCATCCCATACTAAAGTGCTTTGGATTTTCGGTGAGATGACTCTGAAGGCGGTACATTTTAAAGATCGCACGAACTAACTCAAAAAAGCTCAAGCTATAATTAAAGAAGCTTCCTTCTGGAAAATGTTGTAACAAATGACTGGTTTCAACCAGGCTATCCAGAATAATCTCCTATGAAATTACCCGGGAGATTGGAGAGAATGCGTCCTTGAGTGACTCAAAAAGCGTCGCAGTCGAATTTTTGAGTCGACCAACCTTCAAAGTAGAATTGGTCTATCTAGATACATTGGTTTATATCCTTGCTTGTACCTCGATCATGATTTGTCTCTGCCACATGAAACAATTGGGATCGAACTCAGGAGGTCAAATTACGAGAAATCCATAACTCGTAACTTTTCACCGAATTGAATGCAGTATTTATGAGAGCCTCAATATGAAACGAATGTGGAAACCTTGAAGAACAAGTTTTTTTCCTAACGCGGCCTTTTGAGTTTTAAATAGAGCATGAAAATTTAGGAATTTAACGAACCTTTTTCGGATTTACATCTAAAGACACGTCAGAAAATTTCTGTTTGGTGAATGTCTCAGTGAATGCATTATTCTGACACCAAAGTTGTGTACTTCAGTGTTTTTTTTTGCCTAAATTATTAAAAGGCCATTTTTCTTCTTTTAGTCATACAACATAGTGGCTCTTGCTCCGAGTAGAGACCTCATTTTTCAGTGTCCAGCAAGAAAATCTTGCGCACGCGCTGACAAGAAAACAGCTTTCACCGCAGCTGCAACGAATCTCGAAAATTCCCATCTTTTGACACTTGTCAGTGCCGTAAACTGGGATGACGTTGATCATTTTTGGTTTTGGTTCTCCTTTTTGATTGTTTGATCCTAGACAGAATATCCTGAAGTGTCTCATTTTGAGGATACGGTGCAGAGCTTTCGAATGAGCCCTGGCAAGATGCTCGAGGATGAACCAGTCAAAAGTTGAAGCGAAATCGATAAGTGGCCAAAGTTGCTTCAGGATCCGGTGCTTGGTTCTCAATCCAGATCAGGAGCTTGCATCTCGTAAACTATCCCGTTCTAAAATAAATTATATCTACCCGACTAACTTTGTTTTGACACTTCTGAATCAGTACACGTGTCGGAAATTCAACTCAATCAGCTATATTTTCAAATCAGTTCTTTCAATGGTATTTTATAGAAATAAGCTCCTCTTACAAGCGAGAGACAACCTCGAGCGAAATAATTGTTGTTATACATTGGCATTTCTTTTTTTAAATTTTGCGCACAAATTGTTGGATTAAAGATATTCATGTCGTTAAACAGGTCAAGTTGAGACCACTTGCATAGTTCCCAATAGAAATAATGAAATTGACGCTTGAGAAGCGAAAAGTTCCATTTTGATTTTCGGAAAATTGAAAGTCCTTTGTCTGCGTATTTTTAAATGGCTGTGAGGCTTCCTACTTTCTAGATGATTGAGGTGGGGCTTTCTAGTTCTCAAGCGTCGAAATTTTTATCCGCGGCCACCGTGAAAGCGAATCATTTTAATTAGTTAATTTCAGCCGGTCGTAGTGGATCAAAAATCAATTCTCACGCTTACTTTTAAAACTTGTATTCATGATTTTCCAGTCTAATAGTTCTGATAGAGCTTCTGCTAATCTTGCAAATTTTTTGTTCGATTACAGCCTACGCAGCCCCACAAGTCGATTGTCTTCTCTATGAACGAGTTTAATTTGAATCCATCTAATGATGCAAAGACATTTCTCCATCTCGAATCGATGAGCATTTTTCACAATGACCGAAAGCTCCGGATCCCACCCAGAAACTCTGTCGACCAGATCTCGCACCCCACTCTCCACCACAGGGCGTCTACCGGAGTGAATAGCCGCGAGAAATTGGAAATCCATCAGGAATTTGACGTAGTCAGAAAAAATTGGAAATTATTTGGAAATTAGGTCCGATTTCCTCTAAACTCGGAAAATTTAAACTCGGGAGCCTTGCCTGTTAACATTGCGTTGTGCTCTTACCAGAAAAACGTCATAGGTCAGGATCAGGGATTGGTGTGGAACTGTAGGGGTAGCCTTATTCTGGTGCCAAGAGATCAAATTTAAAGCCGTAGAAGCCAAGAGATCAAATTTAAAGCCGTAGAATCTAACGTACCCAATCGTTCATGAAATATGACTCAGAAAATGAGCATTCCAAATATGTCAGTGGATATCACGCCTGTATTGGCGGCTCTATTGATCTGGAGTATACCTCAAAAACAATTGATATTTCGATGTCAATTTTTCGTGCTGAAAGGATACTGTTCTTGCGGTTTCAGACAAATCCGTAATCTGGATCTCTGACCCTCTCCTGGACGCACCCACGAAAAAATGACAAACTTGAGTAACAAATGCATCTCTTTATTAACGTTCCTCTGAGTAACAAATGCATCTCTTTATTAACGTTCCTCTTTAGAAAAAAATATCGTCGTATTACGAACGGCGTTCTTTCATCGAAATACGGTCCTTGGTTTCTTTGTTATCTCGTCATTTTTTTTGGTCTAATGAACCCATATGATGATTATTCGACGGATAATGTTTTGAGCTGGTAGTGCCTGAAGTAGAATCGGAAATGTTCCCAATGACGTCGTAGAAAAAGTAAAAGATCTCGAAGCTATCACTCTCTAAACAGCTTGCAACCACCAAAGCTACCCCTCCCCACAAATCCTCCTCCAACCCTCTCTCAAAACTACAAACGCCCCTCCACCAAATCTCGCAATCACCAATTAACCCACCCCTCTAAAAATCGTTGCAGGTGGCGGAGGCGGCATGCTGGGCCGTGGCCGAGGAGGCGGAGCCGGTGGCGGCGGCGGCGGTGGCGGCGAGCCTCGGAATGGGCCTGGGAGCCGGAGCAGGTCTCGCGACCGGTGGACCTCCGTCTCTTCTGGCCGGTCGAGGCTTCGGAGGGCCGCGAGTCGGTGCTGCGGGTGCCGGCGCTGCCCACCACGGTTTCGGCGGCGGCCCGGGAGCCGTGCGCATGGAGAAGCTGCACCCGCACCGTTTCAATCCTCTGGGCATGAGCGGGGCGGCCGCCGGCGCGGCGGGAGGGGCGAACGCGGCCCCGGGCTACGCCCAGCCGCACTTCTGGTGACGCATCGGAGCCGCGGCGGCACCGGCTGCTGCTGCTGCTGCCGCTCCCATGGGCCAGCAGCAGCCGGCCCACTTGGCCCACGCTTACCCGGCTTACTTTTGACCATGTGAGTGCTTTTAAGGGATAGTAAGGTGGCCAAGGCGAGCAAGGCTTTGACAGGAGTTCCATGTATTTTGCAATGTTTTCTGTGGAATTTTCGACCCAGCGACGGTCTTGAAACATCGCATCTTCCACTCACGTGGTTCTTGTGTATAATTCTCTTTCGCATGATGATTCTTCCCACTTCCACTCACGTGGTTCTTGTGTATAATTCTCTTTCGCATGATGATTCTTCCCAAACAGTTGTCACAGTTTCAAAATTTTGTTCGATCATCAAATGCAGTTATTTCTCACGCGTCTAATGCTACCAGGAACGAATTTTCGCCAAAAATGGAGATACGCGAGTTCTTGTGTAGAACGGCAGATTTTGATTTAGGTGAGTTCGGATGGAGTGTTTCGACACGGCGCGAGCGTTTTTATGGAGAGGAGACGTTGGAATTATCGGAGATCTGAACTCGTTTGAGCATCTGCAGATGGACTCAATTTCGTGGATCACCGATGCAACATC
>JAPYYZ010004058.1:0-15178 GCA_030522705.1 Eretmocerus eremicus
TAAGCTTGAAAAGGGCTGTAATTAACACAGCCGAAACGTCGCACTAGTTGTGCTTAGAATAAATTGGCAGGAAAAACCGATAGACGTCGTTTCAATAACCTTCGGTATTCCTTGATATCTTATCAAAAAACATAGGACCAGAACATTGAATTACCGCAGACTACTTTTACAATGAAACGCATTAACTACGGAGCTATGCCATTATTTCATTGTGACACTGTACCGAGAATATTTCTTGCGTGCTTGCGGTGAATGAATTCTTATCCCGATCGGTGCGAGAAATCTCCAAAACCATCCGAAATTCGTTTTTCATAGAAGTCTATGTAGACGATTTGAGGGTCTCGTGAATTTCAAGCGAAATGCGCAGTGACAGATACAGCGACCATAAAAGTTCATAATCATATCGCAAAAAGTAGTAAGAGCAACCGAATGAAGAACTGTGTCTCTCGACTATTTACTTCATGCACGAATGCATCATTTATCTTTCTACGCTTCTTTCATTGAATAGCTTTTGAATCTACTGACTATACTCAATATCTTCAGCCCCAAACTGTTGAAAAATGCTGAACAAATAAGTTTTAATTAGTTCTTGAGAATAGACAGATTTTTAATCTTCATGAATCAATCATACTACTATTATTGTCATCATTTTGAAATTATTATTATCCCTTGACTAGTCAGGTGAAAAAATAAAATTTTAGAAATCTTGGGCCATCTCGACGAGGATGAGAAGTGAGAAATATTATTTCACCAACTTTTAGTGGAGCGACTATAGAATGTTATTCCGTTTCTTTTATGACACCAGATAGGATGAGTTCTGAGCGCGAAATGAAATTTGTATAATGCCAAAAGTATCACCTGAGAAATTCAAATTTAACATTGTTAGTACTCAAAATCAATGCCTCGTCATCGACGTAATTAGTCCCATTTGCTTCTTATTTGGTGTCTTGATTAATGAATTTCACCAACCTTGTTAAGCAATGAAGCATCGTAGCCCGTTATCATGAATAGCACATTACTGCATACTACTTGGTACGGTGAGCGTGCCTCGCAAGCTTCTCGGCCAATTTGCGTCAGCAAAGCATTGGTTGGTAGGAAATCGTTGACGCCAAAAAACCGAATGATGTACTGTGGATGAGAGAGTCACAAGTTTCAAAATCACTAATCACCAGTTCACGTATTGTTATGTACATGCATTTCTCAAGAACACCTTCCGATATTTCATTTCGGATTTATCGAGCTTATGCATCTCACGATCTCTAAATGAAAATCAAAGTCGATCTCTCGTGAAATGAGAACATTCATCGCCCCTTCGAAAATTCGATCTTCTACAATCTTTAAAATTCCAGATTCTTACGTAGAGTGGTGTGGCGATCTTGGAAAAGACTCCAATGATGGGGCTTCTCGAATGGGTTGTGTTTGCCACAGGCGCAAATAGAGCAGCCCTCTCGATCTTGCTGTTGTACTCGGGTCTTTCGGACAGCGCAACGAGAAATTGAGTCGTGCCCTGTGAGTGACCTACGAATTGCAGCTTTTGTCTGCCCGTGGCGTTGAGAACATGATCGACGATGGCTGGCAAGTCGTAAAAGCCCATCTCGTGCCAGGAAAACTCCCAGAACTTGGAGTCGCTCGACGTCATGTTGATGTGGGCTTTGGAGTATGTGTTCCCACGTGAATTGCCCAGCCAAACGTCATAGCCTGCGTCCGATAAGATGTATGCTGCAAAATACCACGAAAAATAGGGATTCGCAATACTTATTCAGCATGATGAAAGTGAAGAAGAGGTCTTGCGAGTAGAGGTGCACGAAGTCGAATGGTATTCAAAAGATGCAGATCAACTCGAGTTAAAGAACTGATCAAAATGAAACACTTTCATAACAATATCAAACCTTTTAGCTGGTTTGGGCAGAGTTAGAGGTACGAAACAGGAAGAAATTCTCTCGTGAGCTATGAATAAGAGGCCATGATTAACGTAACCGACTTTTGAACGGTATTTTTCATCGTTTCCAGTCTTTGGTATCTCTATCCCATTTCTCCTTTCCAAAGACTCACTAGGAAGGAGTTACAACTCCGGATCACCGATTCACCTGAAACTTTGGGGATAGTTTCTTTTTAGTGCCAAAAGATGATGTCTGAAGCCTCAGAGTCTAACGCTCAAACGTTTTCAGTTACAGCCCATGACATTAGCATTACAAAAATATCTATAGATATCACTTTTCAACATGGGCTTATCAGGGCAACGTTAATCCTACAACTAGTAGCTCAGAAACGCTTGAGCGTTAGGCCCTGAGGCTTTACATATCATCATTAGGCACCAAAAAAGACTTCTTCCAAAGTTTCAGCCTATTCCGTAATCCTGGATTGTGATCCCCTCCTAGTCAGAACTGCCGAATGTCAACTGGTTTAAAATATGAATGAAACAATAGATCGTATCATTTTTTTTATCTGGAATAATTAAGATGGGCACTTTAATCTCCCATGTGAGTGTAATCACAATCCTTCTATTTTTCAGAATGGTTCTTTTTTGTTATTTTCCCCCACAACAGTCAGGATGATTTTCATCAAAACATTGTCTGTGCTAAGTACATTCGCCAAATTCGATATCTTTCAAATAATTGGAGAGATCGGGAATTACAATGCCTAAGAAATCAAAGGAAAGATTCACAATGAAGCAGGGTACATAACTTACCCAACGACTGGTTAGGACCAAGCATCACCCAATCCGCGGAACTTCCCAAAATTCCATGTTGCAGCAAAACTACGGGCCTGTCTTTCGCTATTGGCCGCGACTCCTTACCAGCTACTCTGTGTATCGTCAGCAGATAGCCATCTTCTGTTTCGACTTGATGTGATTCGGCAAGGTAACCATACTTCCGTGCCAGTTGGGCCTGGAAATGAATTTTGTTACGGTACACTCGAGCACGGATCAGTTAATATAATCTTTGGGGTGCTTCCTCTCGATATCCATCTCGCTCCAAGAAAGTAGTTTACTTTATGTTTGTCAGGATAATCATTCAAGAATTTATCGAAATATTTCATAAGAAATACTGAAGAGAATTTTGTGTCTAGAGAATGGACTTTTGCAGTTATTCTCTCTCTCATTTGATTGAAATGATTGAGACTGAAATAGATTTATCAATCATTCTACGTATCATTGGTAAGACTACGCGCTCACACCCCAGAGTCTCATAAAATCTTTGTAAATCACATTAATTCTGATCGATACGCACCGTGTCCAAAAATACGTCAGGATGATCCATCATATCAGAGAAGTTTCTTATCGACAAAGTCGGTAGAACCATGTTCATCATGAATCCCCAAGCTTTCATAACGGTCCCCTGAAATCAATGATCGTCAAATTGATGAAATACTAATATAGTGCTCATATTATCAATTGGATTTACCATTTCGAAGTATCTCAATGTAATCGTGTCGAACACGCTAGTTTTGCACTGACTCATTTACAAAATAGACTCTAATGGTTAGACTTTCAATGATCTCACTTTCCTCTTTAGATGGAATAATATTTATGATTCAATGTACTGAATGAACTCTGAGAAAAACGTCGTGACGGAAAAACTTCACGCATCTCGGGTGGATCGAATTCGGAATCGAGTTGGGATTGCCACCTTCAAAATAATTACTGATAAATATCACTAGACATTCCGTGATGTTTACAGTGATAAAGGACCGACGGCATGGATTTATTTCTCAAATAGAATGCATGTAACAAAAGTATACTTGGCTATTTGAATTTTTAGGTCTAATACAAATCGACATTCGAGAGCAAAAAAGCCCCATCTCAATTCTAGGGAAAATATAAAACCCCACCTCATTTTTGAGGAAATAAAAAGCCCTATCTCATTCTTGAGAGAATAAAGAGTCCTATCTCACGCATGAGAGAATAAAAAGATCCATCTCAGAATTCAGCTCAAAAAAGCTCAATCTCATTTGTGAGAAAATAAAAAGCCTCATCTTAAACTTTGTGAGTAAGACAGCGGTATCTAGAAAATTTTATAGCCGAGAAAAGCTTTCCTGGTCATCTCCAAACTTTTTTCTCTGCCATGACTCTCATTACCGAACATTTGAAAACATGGGATTGAGATGAGAGATTGATGTACGTCCAATTGTCGAAATTTTTTGTATAGGCGACACAATGTACGGGTCTCTTGGACAAATTATTTTATTGGCATTTACAGCCGACGTTTCGATAGCCTTTGTGCTATCATCTTCAGGGCTGTAAGATTACACAAAAGTTCTACATTAATTTAAATACTCAAAAATCACAGATAAGCCATTGTCAGTAAACCTTACCGATTAAATTATAATAAAATCACATAACTTACGTTCGTCGAGGGGCGCGACGAGGAGAGGCAGACCGCAAACGCTGGCATAGATGACAGTGGCCTAGCACGAAGTGCGAATGTAATGTCGTCTGCCCTCCCTATATACGCTACCCTCAATCTGTGATTTTTGAGTATTTAAAATAATGTAGAACTTTTGGGTAATCTTTTAGCCCTGAAGATGATAGCACGAAGGCTATCGAAACGTCGGCTGTAGATGCCAATAAAATGATTTTCGCTCCCGCGGCCCAAACTCGACCCCCCGGGGGCGAATTTGGGGGCCCCGGAGCGAAAACACTTATTGACCCTGGTTTCGCTCGCCCATTTCGGGCCCGGGGGACTGGCTTTCCTCGCTCCGCTCGGGAATCCATCGGTCCCAGGGCCCGAAATGGAGGTACGAAACCCAAGTCGAAAAGTACTATTGTCCAAGAGACCCGTACATTGTGTCGCCTATACAAAAAATTTGAAGACATGACTTTCCATACCACACTCTCGAGATAGAAACTTTTCACTCACAATTTTAGAGATGGGGCTTATTTATTAAAAAATTTTGAGATAGGACCTTTTATTTTCTCAAAAATGAGGTAGGTCCTTCTTGAGCTGAATTCCGAGATGGGGCTTTTTATTTTCTCAAGTGTGACTTTGGGCTTTTTATTCTCTGAAGAATGAGACAGGGCTTCTTATTTCTTCAAAAATGAGATAGGGTTTTTCATTTTCTGAACAATTGAGATAGGGCTTTTTTGCCCTCTATGATCAAAATTATTATCATCGTGAATGTTTGCTAAAGATATATATTCGAGAGAAAACCAAGAATTGGAATTATCGTTCAGATGACAATCTTTTAAAGTTCAGAACGATGTATTCCTTGGAAGAGCCTGTCAGTTAGGACACTTTTGCAAACATGCAGCATTGCTCATAATTTTGTGTTGGTGATGGAAGAGCTGCTTATACGTATTTCCAAGAAACTATTGTTCATGATGTATGGAAAAATATGGCTCTCACGTAAACAAACCGTAACTCAACTCCATCCCAACTAATCCATCATACAGTCAATGCTATTTTCTGCAAAAAATTACAAGCCCCGGGATATCTTTGTGCCCGCGACTGAGCAGTGTATTTCAGAATGCACGCCGAAGTGTGAAAGCCCGCAACGTTCAACAATGCGTCGTAAGAACTCGGTGTCGCGCTTGTTAGCCCAGACGCTCTCGCGCCGCTCATTTTTGCAATAAGTCAGAGCAACGCGACTCAATTCGGTTTAGACCGTTCGTGAGAACAACCACAGTTCTGCGAAGCGATGCTCGGTACAAGTGTAGGAATCCAATCACCAAAGAGCAGAATCAAGAACGTGCAAAAATTGGCGGAGGCTTATGCGAACGGCTTGCAATTAAAAGACAAGACGCTCAACAGCTCTAATATGAAAGAGAAAAATGTTCGCCGCCTCTCATGGCGAGCAATAGCTACTTTTATCATGAGTATTGCGTTAAACTCGTATGTAACTAGGGTCGCTGGCCTTGAAGTCTCCCATACGTATTCATGCGCTATAGAGCTGAAAGTCGAACGCGACTTTGTCGATCTTCTCGTGCAAGCGAGCGCAGCTAGTTTTACGCGGTTACGAGAAAGAGGATTGAACTTCGCGATCTAGTACGCGATTTCGATAGATCTGTGCTTTACGAGCGGAGAGGTATTTATTGCACACTTGGATTTCCGTGACATTGATCGCGGTGAAAGGAAAGACTGATATTGAAAAAACTTTTGTGTGCGCGTTAGCAAGTTGAGGAGGCAGGAGAAGTGTTAGTGAGCTATGGACGAATAATGGAGCACAATTTGTGTACGCTTGACGATTTGCATTCAATAGTTGGAGGAAAATAATGTTATTTGATCTAAAGAGAGGACTTACCCGGGAAAGAATATTGTTCTTGAAAGAATTGAAATCAAAGATTACAAAAAGGTGGAAACAGCAACTTTGATTCATTGCAATATTTCCGACGCATGCTGCTCATATGCAATAGGTTTACAATACACAACTTGTATTCTCTAATGTTACAGAGATAGGAGTATGATGAAGACCCAATCGCAATGCGCTTCGATCCTGCGTTTCTTAGAATCCGTTAAAAGAAATGCCGATGAATTGACAAACGCAAAATTTGGCATGCATATCTCATGAAACGTCTCTTTGATTTTTCCATGTCACAGCTAGAGTTTTTTCATTAGTTCTTCGACAAAGAATATTAAACTTGTCACGAGATGATTCAAATGAAGTGGCTTGAATATAAGCCTCTGAATAAAGGTATTTTCCCAAGATAGATAACAGAATAAAATAAGTGACGATATAATGTGTGATACAAGTTTTATATGGGCCCTTTTCCTTTTACATGAGAATGATTCTAATCACAAGAAAGTCATGAATCACACTCTGAACCTTTGGGGTAGAATCGCCTGCCGAAGAATGATGTAGAAACTTCGATTCAATTGCATTAAGGTAAAATTTTGCCCGGAGAGATTGAAATTTCACCCATCCTATTTGGGTGGAATCCAGACTTAATCCAAGAGCTCGACTATTCAAATTTCCAATCCAAGTTTGGATGCAATGATGCTGCGTCACAATCTACGTAAACAGCGCACGAGACAAGTTGCGGACAAATATCCTTGAAGAACCACACAGATCTAGAACTGCTTTCAATTTTCTTGAGAATCGGAACAACAAGCGATAATTCCTTCTACTGTTCCCTGCAAGTTAGATAAACTTGATGAATTCTAAAAAGAAAAAATAGCTGTCGAGAAGTGAGGATAGGATTATAGACATTTCTAGATCTATAATAGAGAGCGGATACTCTCGAATCTCCCGGAATAAAGAAGACGGTTTGCTGTTTCAAAACATTATTCTTATCCGATTCTCTCCTTCTCTTCTCTGCTGATTTTTATATATTATCAGGTTGGAGTTGATGAAATTAATTCTGCATTGATTTGGAAAGATTTTCCTTCAATGTTTACTTCTTCGTATACGATTTTTCATCCAATTGGCTCTTGCGGACGAAGCTTAGATTACTTCCTGATATCATTCGGTGTTTGTTCCATCACGTGGATCTCACTGAAAAAATTGGTTGAATTTCAACCAAAAATTCAACCAATTTTTTATAGGGTAGAGCTGAGCCCTGAATCGGCTCTTCATTACCCATGTTAAGGCGGGCTTTTCAAAATTTCCGTGAAATGCATATTTCCCGAGATATTAGCAAAAAACCATAATTCTGCACTAAAAATTGTTAATAACAAACAAACGGCGGGGTTTACGGGCAAGCGACCTCGCAAAATCGATTCAGCGCCTCAAAGTATATGGGGACACATCTTCAAGCCTTCTGGTCATCCGATTGCATACTCGGACCCCCCTGGCACTCGGACTAATGAAGACTCAGTCATAGGCTCTCAATAAACAGCCTGCGAGCTTGTATGAAAAATTTGTCGACTTCCAACCAAAAATTCAACCAACTGGTGGAAATTTAACTACCTGGTTGAAATTCAACCAACTGGTTGGATTTTTTATTCAATCAGGTGGTTGAATCTCAACCAGCTGGTTGAAATTCAACCAGGTGATTGAATTTTTTTCCCAACCAGATGGTTGAATTTTGTGTTCAACCAGCGGTTGGAATTAAACTTCAGTCAGTTGGTTGAAGTTTTTTCCAAAAATTTTTTACAGTGCTTCTATCCAAAATAGACTGGCTGTCTTGAACGGTTTTTATTCGACAGCAATGAATGTTGCAGTCCAGCATCAGGTTGAAATTTTCAGTCGAATCACAATGAAAGTGTCCTAGAAACTTATCCGAAAACATTTCCACTCTCTCAGACTGAAATTCCACCCCAAGGATTTGAGAGTGCAAGCAATTTGATTTATCGAATAAGGTGAAGGCAATTGGATCCAGATTTTAAAGGTGAGGTATGCATAAATGGGAGAAGATATTTTAGTTGGGGATTCGACAAATTTAATCAAACGTGCGCGTGAGTTCGCGTATGTTGGAAATACGTCATCACTAGAATTTCAATATTGCTCGAGATTCTCTTCTCTGGAAATAACTTCAACCTCCCCGATATCCAATAGTGTGGTTATGAGAGGGACAGAATTTCACCTACCTTCAAGTCGCGAATAGTTGTATCGTCACGGATGTAATTGATTTTCTGACTCATTACATCAAATCGCTCGACAACGTCATTATGAACTTCTGTGAAAAGAACATAGCCTCTTGTAGTAATTTAATCATGTCATCTTTTACACACATTTTCAGTGAACCTCATCCAGGTGAAAAAGTTTCAGTTACAAAGGATAAAAACCCACCAAATGAGATCAATGATTCATGCATGATAAATTCTATAGTAAGTGATAAAAGATATTCATAAAATGCGTATTTTTGTATAAGTATGAAGAATTACTTGTGAGAAAACCCGTTCCTTTCTTGTATAGTGTCTTGATGGTTTTCACTCCCGGAATGTACTCAAGCCATTTGGACATTTTGCTCTGAAAAAAAGGAGTTTCAGTTCCAAACCATTCAATAATCATTATAGTTCTTCACAATCAGATCCGAGTCTCTTTCTTAGCTAAATTGGTACTCTACATAGAATTCAGAGTTAGATTTATGGTTTCAAACATTAAATGAAATCTCTAACTCTTATCAAATAGTCGGACCATGCATAAGATGGACGCATTTCAATCTTTGAATCGCCAACGTTATGATTGCGAAAAACTTTCGTAACCTAATGGGATCCTTACTCCCCACATATCACTAACCTGAGGCTTACTCTCAACGATATGTGCCGCAGTCATACCGAAAAATTGAACAGAACCATTGAAATGGCCCATAACTGTGAGCTCTTCCACTTGTGTCGATGCAAGTATATACTGAGCAACACGTTCTAGACGTTTTCTCTCGTGCTCTTCACTGCTGGAATAATTTGGCTTTGAACATTTGCAAAATTTGATCATCAATAAATCAGCGCGAACGAGCTTGTTGCGAATATTTTGGTCTGGATCATGAGTCGAACTGTCATCAAAATGAGTTTATGATTGGTCTCCCAAAACTTTCTCCATTCATGCAAGTTGACTCCTACATGAGTCGTGCTTGACATTGATGATCTTAATCGGCAATACTATGAGAAGCCTATTAATTTAGGATCTCTGTTGGACATCTCAAACGAATTTAATTCTCAACACGCATACATCTAAAAATGTCTTGGGTTTTCAATAGAGAGTCGAGTTTTTCCACAACGATCGAGAATCGAATATTAGCAAGAGTTGAGTTGATACTTTGATGGTTGACAAATCACTTGACGATCCTTTGTAATATTTCTCTAGATATCAATTACATGACGCGGAACTCGATGTGATGCCGAACGAATTTTTACAGTAGATAGACTTTGAGGGAGCTATCAGAATTTTTGAACTCCCGAAGATGCCTGTCAAGAAGTCGAACTCGGACAACGTCGAAAGAATAATTGAAATGGTAGGTCGGAATTCGATTGAATCGTTGTCATCAGTTCCCAAAGAGACTGCGCAGAGTTTGAGATGGGTTCTGACTCACAACTGCAAATCCAGACCCACGTTTTCACGCAAGCTCGCATGCGCGGAGAGTCGCACTTTTCCTACGATATAACTCTCTCTGCGATGCTGCTGTTGCCGATTCCAAGCCAAACGTCGTAGCCTCTATCCACGAGAATGTATGCTGTAAACACGGCCTTGAGATTAGTATTCGCATGAATCATCTATTGTTCATAACCGGATTGGTGGAATTTAAGATGTATCATTCGTATGATGTTTTTTTCTCGAATAGACACATGATAAAATTCCAAAATCAGTTTTCTCCGACTGGATAGTGATCAGAATGAGTTGAAAATATTTCTGCTTCTGAAATATTCATCACCTTACCACTGGGTATACAGGTGAGATGCTTGTACTCACTCAGGTCATTGCGCTCATTTGGGGTATGTAAAAGCTCTATTATACTGACATTCATTAAAAACCGTAGGAAACTGTCTCCTTTCAGCACCAAAAAGTGATTCAAAGCTGCAGAGTCTAGCTCTCGAGCTTTTTCGAGCTAGCACTGCACGTATATTTCTAGATATCAGGTTTTCACACGGACCCAATATTATGATCAGTACTCATATTCTGGGGTGTATCTCAAAAACGATCGTTCAGACTCTGCAGATTTAAACATCATCTTTTGGTGCCAAGGAAAGACTGTTCCCGCAGTTTCAGCAAAACCTGTGATCTGACCGGTTATGAAAATTGACTCATCATTTTGAACAGTGCGAAGAAACTTGGATAAAAGTCATTGTATTATATTGTACTCAACCAATAATCGAGAATTTACCAACTGCGAGCTTGGGCTTATTGACTTCGCAAGGATCATGATCGCAGAGAATCCCATTTTCAATGAAGACTGGCTTCTTCCCTGGTTGCTTCGGTGATTTTGGCCCAGATGAAATTCGATACAGTATGGTGTCCTTCCCTAAATCCTGAAGACTATCAAGTTCCGCTTCAGACGATGGCAAGATTGGTGGGAATGCGTAGCGTTCCAGCTCATACTCCGAGAGCACATTCAGTTGATACTGTATTTGAATTAGAAGGAGTTTCAGAAGGGGTCGTCTCAGATGCTATTCTTCAAATTTTTAAATTGTAGCTTAAAGGCCACTTCAATTTTATTCAACGATAGTTCATCCTTTGTGGAAAGTATTCAGTATAGAAAAACAAATATCCTCAGAAATGAAAGAGGTATGCGTACCCGCGGCTAAGAAATTTTCAAATTCAGGATGTGCACTGATTGGATTCTTGTCAGTGGTGAATGATTGCAAGCCAAATACATGGACGACTTCGGACCAAAACGGTATAGTTATATTTCGGATTTTGGAATACTTTACACGCTCTTCAAGCTTTTGATCATCTTTCAGAATAATTCCTGACGTTGATGATAAATCCATCTAAATAAGCTCAAAAGAACTATTTCTATAAATGGTCACCAACCCGAGCAACGTCCAAAGTGTTATAAACTCGGGTTTTCAAGAAACCGAAATTCAATCATACAATTCTGATCCAGAACTGTCCATTTATCGTCTCTAATATTCTTACATCAATTGACGTCAAACTCATCGTATATGGAGACTCAACGTCTCACAAATGATTTAAATCATTGAATATTCTTCACTATTTATTTAAATTTTGTCTGGTCACACATCTTGAATCTTCGACTTCCATAGTGTGAGTGAGCGCTATCGTGATAGAGAGTGGTTTTCGATATGAATAAATATGTTAGTGCTCACTTCAATTCGCATATCACTCATTTCTAGCCTCTGCTACACAAAAAGTTCAGCTGAATAACAGATTTATTCGTCTCAGTATGTGCAACGTACACAAAGCGACATGTGCGACCATTCAAACATATCATTTTTGTAATTCACATTCAGTGAGCCAGACTGTTTACGTGAATGACAATTTCATTCAGTCTGCGCTCGGATAGTGTAGCACGCAGTCGAACAAGGTAGAAATGTGGACGAGAGGAATGACAGTCTCTTCGTCAACGGTGCCTAGAGACAAAATGAATGACGCCTTGCTTTCCAAAAGAAACTCGACGACACGAATGTAAAATTTTTATTAAAGTTTACTGGATATTCTTACTCTCGATCGATTGTCCCCATTGATCTAATACAACACGTGCAGTTCAATGCAATCTAAAGATGAGTTACGTCTATCGAAAAATGAACTTTACACGAGTGTGGAAAAGTACTGGAATAATTACCAAATTTCTCCCGCTGGTATCGAAGTAGGTTTCACTACCCACGACAACTGCAACAGTGAAGAGGAGCAGGACCGCCGAAATGGACATTGCTAGAGTAACGAACGTCTTCTTGTCGGTAGACCAATGTTCGTAGTTTAAGTACCTTTGGAGAAATGATTCATTCATTATCACTGTTACCAGTTTGTTGCACTTGATTAAACACCGGTTCTGACGTATATTGACGCTTCAAATTACTAAGAGTTCAATCTGAACTTGGGGAAAAGAATTATCATTTTTATGAATCTCACTGCATATCTGTATGCAACGCGTGAGCAGCTAAATTTGCGTGAAGTCAATCGTCTGGAGATACTTGAACGCATCTGTCATTTACCTGGAACTGAAATTTCTTCCTTGGAGGTTGAGATGCCTGCGTAAAATTGAGAGAAACTTCTTCATTTCGTGGTAGCATAAGTCGTGAATTGGTCGAGTTTTGTTTCACACTCGTGAATTAGGAAATACGTTGATAGATTAAGACATGGCATTGGGGACACTTCCCCAATGCCCTGCTTCCATTTCTTCTCCTGTTTCCCGCATATTCTTACCGGATGGTGTCTTTTTTCCATATCAAAAATTCAGTAAAACAAGATTCATCGATTGGTGCTGAATGAATAAATTTACTGAAGAGATAGGGGACCAATGGGTTTTTGCTACTGATAAATTGTGATACTTTGCATTCAGTTCTCAAGACCAATCTCCGAGATTATTTTCAACTTGTTTGGGACTGATGAATTCGTTGAAACTTTCAGCTTTCGTATATTACTACCTAGGTCGACAATTCTTGTTGTACGACGAAAATTTTACCACTCAATCAAAATGTTCGAGTGAAAATAGATGTGAGAGTCCCATGGTTCTGTGGATATCTACGGGGGAACTACGTGGCGGAGTCCAGAAATGCCTATGACATTTTTTCTATGAATTCTGTGGAAATCCTAACCGTTCTCACTACTCACAACTTGTCTCACTACTTGTCAGTTCTCAATCAAAACTCAGGAATTTCCTGAAGAACTACCCAATTTTGTCGGTAATCACACAGGCATAGATTTTCACATTGATTCCATAGGCGAAATCTGAAGTGGCATTCGTAGACCTCACGGTAGTTTCGTGAATATCCACTCAAATTCCCCAGATCAGATTGAACTATCTTAATTGGTGATTTCTCGGCTATCATATGACTACCGTTCACTTTCATTCAGTAGAATGTGCACTTTAAATATTTTCGCCTCTGATACAGAGCTACGCAGATTTCACACAGATTTGTGAGATTTTTGCATTATCTCTGTCATGTTTGATGAGGACTCGAAGAGAAATTTCCCAAAGTATCGTTATCGTCAAACTTGGATGACATTCACCGTTTGAAGAATATTGTTTCACTGCCGCTCAACATTTTATATTGACATGGGTGACCTTTCGCGGAAAGAAAGTCTTACTATAGATTTGAAAATAAAAAATCATCATCGAAAGTTTAGTTGATATAGTCCCATCACATTTGATGATGGCGACAAATCTCGAAGATTCTCTTCATTTCCACCATACATATCTTCACGTTCTAAGAACTTCTAGAGAACTTCGTCGAGAACTTGACTCGAAAAACGGTTTCGTTTATTTGAGCGCCAAGCAGCATCTAAACGCTGCGGAACTCGCCAATTTAAGAATTGTCTGTTAGACAACTGTTCACTTCTAGCCAACATCAATATCCATTCCAACGTCGCGTCTCTCAACAACTTCCCGTCACGTTCGACCAAATCAAAATGACTCGTCATGTTCAATGAATGATTCATTGATCGTAATAAACGCGTTCGTCGAAACAATGACGGAAATTCTCGAAAAAATCAAGTGAGTTCCCAGGCGGGATATACACACACAATCATCACCTTCCTCGTGCGCAGCCGCGCGTTCTCGGCTTCGATTCTCAAACCGCTTCTCGATTCACGCTCATTTTCAACTTTGCACTCCACTGTCCAATATTCTCCTCGACGAATTGTTATATCAATCCGCACTCTCGCTCCTCCTCCCACTCGTTTTGGCGCGAAATTCAAATGCGCGTCGGTCGATTCGCGCGCACTTTCAAACTATCTCAGCGACACCGATTTCAAGTTTCAGCGCGTAAATCGGTACCTTGGGGGCCGGGCTCGCGCGTCGGCCTCAGCTCTGAGTTCCCGATCGTCGACTGAGCGCCGGTTTCCGCGCGGCATGTTGACCCCGTGAACCGTAGGCGCCTTGCCCCGATCATTCGGCAACGATAACAATGAGACTCTCCCTCTCCGTCTCTCACTGGCTCGCCAAGCGCATTATTTATGCGTCGAGTTTTCGCGTGGGCTCCGAATGATACTGTCTCTGCCGTCGATCGGGGCCCGACTGACGCGCCTCGGCGCCAATGGATATCGAGCAAGCTCAGAAATTGATGCACGCCTTTTCGCGACGGGCTAATTTATTTGTGTGCGAGCGCGAATTTTTGGGAGTTTGTCGTCTTGATTGTATTGAAACCACGCTTACCTCATGCGCTGTGTTATAACTAAGCACTCAAATGTGTGAAAATTTTTGAGATTTCGGGTATGGCGGGTCGTAGATCCCGTGTCGCTTTGAATTACAGCTAGAATTTGTCAGTTTGTTTCATTTTTTGATGGTCTTATCTCTTATAGAATAGTAACAAGAATATATGATACGATGTCGTAGGACACCTGTTGCTGTTCCCACTTGGGAAAAGATATCGAAATCCTGGTACCAGGAGATTTTCCATGCCAACTACTTGTTTCATCAAGAGGGAGCCAAATGGAAGCTACTCCATTCTTATACAATGGAGGTGAGCCATCTTTTTCAATGATTATCGATGAAAATATCCACTCGTAACTTTGCAAAGTGACTGCTGCAAATAGGTTGCGATGAGTGCTATTTCGCCATCAATCATTCATCATTCTAGTTTTGCCTACAGCAGATCATAGCTATTAAAACCACTCAACGTGATTGTCTGCATTGGAAACTCATGCCATATCATACGTCATAGTCCACAATATTGATGTATAC
>JAPYYZ010004059.1:0-10950 GCA_030522705.1 Eretmocerus eremicus
ATCCTCGATCCGAGACCAGAGGATAGATTCCCGTAGGGGAATTCCTAAAGAAAGATCCGCGGCACGATTCCCAAGGGGTCCCTGTTCCTCGGGAGGACATCCTCCCAAAACAGGGTGGTGGCAGAGCTAGCTTAGTTAAACTTTAACACTCGGGGACGTCGGTGTATAGCCTACGAATGTTGCACATCGCATCGTCTCCATCGATGCTTCGCTCCTCTTCCTCATTGCTCCAAGGTATGCTCTTTTCGTACTTTCTCCATTCGACTCTCGGTTTGTCAATATATTTCGTTTCATTGGAAGTGTTGAGTACTTCCGCTATTCCGTAACCATTATGGTCTTGGGCTAGGAAATTTCCAAATAGAATTCCTTCCGCGGTGTGTGTAAGAGGGACCCAGCCGTCCTTTGCATCATTTGTAATCTTAAATTTGATCACTCTTCTCACATTTGGCGGCACTCTCATTTTCTCTTCATATAGAAAGGGGATGAAAAAGTCATTGAATTCAAAGTGGCGGGCTCTAGGGTTCCATTTTCCCTCGTATTCAGTCAAAAAATCCGATCCCACTAGACCATCACAATCTAGTGATATTGTGTCGGGGACGACATGGAACTGCCACCGTATGCCACTCATCCTCATTGTAATTACTCCCATTGACTTGAATTCCCCTTTGGCTACGCCATTAATAATCAATAATTCAGTGCTATCGATAGCATCCAATTTTTTTAATTTACCCTCTTTGATGATGCAAACATCCACTCCAGAATCTATGTACAGTCTGATTTTTCCATTCAAAACTTCACGGGTCTCAAACTCTACCACTGGTGGGATCACTCCCGTTTTCAAAAATTTTATTGATGTCGTACGAATCTTAGCTTGGAGCGATGGTGGAGGGCCATCATTCTCGGACTCTCCAGCTGTCATATTTCGACTGGATTCATCCTCGGATGGAGATCTTTCATCCGGTGATGAATTAGGTGATGACTCACCGTCGTCGTTTTTCTCGCTCGCCGGCGGCGCAATTTTTGTTGCAACGTCGATGCGCGCGACGCATGGGGATTGCGGCGGACGAGCGATTAGTTTAAATGCTAGTTGAAATTTTGAGCCGGTTGATTTCGGGTCAGAGCAAGTGGAGCTTGAGGATGGCTCATTTGTGGCTGTTGGTCTTGAGTTTGAGGGGGTTGCGTGGGTGGAGCTTGTGGTTGGGCGTGATTATATGGCACTCCACCCGTGTTATTCGGAGGCACGTGGTATTGATCGGGACCCGGTTGATAGTTGTCACCCTGTTGTGGAGGTGCATTGTTCTGTTCGTAAGAACTCCCATTATGGCCGCCTCTACCTCTACCGCGGTAACCTCTTCGGTTCCGGTTGGTACTCGGCCGGCCAATGTAAACTTTGCGATCTCTGAAATCGGCCTCCAAAATCCAACGAACTTTCGCGTCATGGTCGGGTTTTTCACAATATTGGCAATTTTTATTGTCGCTCTCTTTCTTATCGAAATTATTTACTTCCGTATCGGGACTTCGTCTGTGAACCAGATCGTGTGTTGGGTTAGATTGGTCAATCCATCATTTTCACCCACCGAGGCCATGTCTCGCTCCATTCTCTCGAGCTTACTCTTCTCTCCATCTTCGATGAGCACCAGACCGGCGCACTCTGCGTAGATCCGGTCCTCGGTCATCTTCCGAGGTTTGTTTGCAAAATCTCGGTATCTGCCTCTTAGGACTCGCCATTGGCAATTTGCGTTCCTAGAATCTGATTTCCAGACCTTCATGAAATCCATACCTAACACCATATCGTACGCCGTGTCATGCAGAGCGTCCATTATGAGAGTGCGGGCATGGCCATCGATTTCCATCGTCATCTTCAACAATCTGAGGACTCTGCTTCGAGTGCCGCCCACGGCACCTTCCAGTGAGGCCTTGCAAGGAGCTAGGCGTTTCTCGTAGTACTCGGTGACCGACGAACCTACGAATGAGGCCTGAGCGCCAGGAACGCACAATGCCCAGAACGATTTTCCTCCCAAGACCATTTCCACCCAGCTCCGCGGGGTAGCCTCGGCTTTGGGTCCGTTCATTAACTTTTCTTGTGTCCATGACTCCAGCTCTGCTCGGACACTATTGTATGCGGCGTCCCCCAATTGACGGTCCTCTAGTCGTATTGAGTCGGATACTCCTGCAACCGCAGGATCCTCTGGCGAATAGAGGAGTGTATTCTCGACCCCGGCCGTCAGAAACGTTGACGAATCTTTTGCGCGAGCGTCATCCTCCCCCTCGCATTTCTCTAGACACGCCACACACAGCGGCGCATCTTGTTGCGCCCTCAGGGCGGCTTTCACTTCGTTCAAACCAGACATCAGGGCCCCCTCACGTGATAGCTTTTTAGCCTTACACAACCCGCATGGGATCTCAGGACAGCCCCAATTCTTCTTGCGAATCTCACCCATCGCAGGGATCTTCTCAACTGTACGATCTCCCATCACCTGGGCCAACTCCCAATTACTCATTGCTCCCATCGCTGGGGTCAATCTCGGGTACCAGGTTGGCTGGAGGAGGCGGTTCAGCGTCTCTGCTCGCCAGCCCTCCTTCCGAATGGCACCCGTGGTTGGGCTCAATTCCTCGGGGACCCACCTCAGTGTTGTCGACGCGCCGCTGCTCTTTGCTTTCCTTCTTCTTGCCCTCCTTTCCCTTTCCCCGGCCAGAGGATACCGAGCTCGTGTCCTCCCAACTAGAGGCTTCCCCTCCAGTCGCGGTTGGGGAAGGTACCTCCCCCTTGGAGCTCAGCGCCAGGGCCGCCACGTCATTGGTCAGGCCCTCGGCTTCGCTACTCTTTTCGCTGGAACTGCAGGCTGGGAGCCTTGGTAGGTCTCCCTCGGTATCCGCAATACCTCTTGGGTAGGAGACGGCACATACCGCGCGTCCCACTCCTGCATCTTCTCAAACTGCTCGCCGTAGCACTGTACGTCTGACAAGTCTTGTACTTCTCTCGTCTCCAAGTATCGATGGAGCTCTGGCCTCAGGTTGCGTATCACAATGTGGGATACTTCGGCTTCCGACGAGGGATGCTTGAAGTACCCGACAATCATCTTGATACAGGTGAGGTACTGAGCTACCTTCTCTCCCTTTGCCTGAGATCTCTTGTACAGCTCCTCCACCAAATCTTGGTGGTCCCAGTGACCCACGTACTGGTCCCTGAAGGCCTGCTTGAACTCCCGCTAGCTCGAGAGGTTTCGCCGATGGGTTCGGTACCATGACCTGGCCCGGTCGGTCAACACACTTGGCATGGTGGTAACGATTTCCTCGTCGTTGAGCTTGAGGAGGTCCATGCAGTCCTTTTTGGACGCCAAGAATTCTTCCGCCTTTTCCCTCTTGGAATGGGGGTTCCCATCGAACGAAATCTCCCAACTTGTCAGGGTCTTCATCACCTGCACCGTCTTGTCCGACCAGCCCTCATTTCTCGCAGACCTGAATGAATGGCCCCTCGAGCGAGCCCGCGTGCTGGAAGCCTGCGGCTCCCATTCGTCACTGCTCGAGGAGCCTGAGTACCATCGAGGTCGTGAGCCTGGAGAAGGGTGTGAGTGCCCTTCAGGCGCCGCTGGGGTGGAAGCAACATCTTCCGAGACCCCCACCGGTGCCCGCTGGGACGGATTCCCGTCTTCTTGTGGCTGCGACTCTGGTTCGTGAGTTCGCACCTTATCCCTACGACCCCGATGCGTGTGAGGGGTTTCCGACACGGGTTGCTCTCGTGACGGAACTCGAGGTTGGGCAGCCTCTCGCGGTGCCGACGAATGTCCTCGGCATGAGGGTCCTCCGTCGGGCCAGCTACCATACAACGATCCCCATCCGACTCAGATTCCCTAAGTTCGCGGATCGTCGCCGTGGTTCCCGCTTGCTGCGTACCAAGACTGGGGGTTCCCAAGCTCGGAACAAACGGGGGGCTCCCCGAGGACAACGAATCCGCAGCCGGTGTGCCATGCGTTACCGCCTCTATCAAAGCTACGAGCCATGGGTGTTGGCATACGTTTTGATACGTCCTATCCGCTGTGACCGCGTTGAGGTCCCCGAGAGAGGGGGCAAACGTAGCCGCAGCTATGGACCCGGTATTTGCCATTGTGGTCTTTGCTGTACAGGTGGTTGTAGCCATCGTCACCTCGGTAGCCGACCGAGTAGTCCTCGTCGTCGTGGTGACCTCCGTGATGCTGGTTGCCACCGCCGTGTTCGATTGCGTGGTCATAGTCGAAGTTGAGGTGACCACCGGACCACTTGCTTGATCTCGATGCCCTGACTTCGTGTCGCTCCGCCTCTCGTCCTCGTCACTACTCGTGGATGTGTTACCCTCCATGGATATGTCCTCGTTCGAGGCGAGCAATTTCAATGCGGCTGGTGTCAATGGAGGCTGTCCCATGGGACGGAAATCGACCGCAAAATCCCACGGTACCTGCTCATGTGAGCTGATGAGCAAGATTCCCGAGCGAATCAGTCGATTCCTCAACTGCGCCCGGGTGCTGTCCAGACTCAACCCTTCTTCATTCATTCTCTTCAGCAAGTCAGGCAACGTGGTTGAGTACTTACTCTGGTCAACGTGGGCCAGCAGTTCTTCTCGTAGCAGACCCTGTAAGGAAGGAAGGTGTTGGGAATTCAAACAAAGGGATGAGATTAAGGGATGTCGACAAATACTGGGTACGCTGGATTCCCCCTCCCAATCTTCTCACGTGGTAGTCCCCCTCCTAGGGTCGGGAGGGATCAATGCAGTGGGACTGGGGTTGAGAGTCGTGCGCACGCCGGGTATTCCCGACGGACGTCCCGTATCTACACTCGCCAACCGTCGTGTTCGAATCAACAGGATACGACTCGTAACGTTACGCCACGACGTTTCCCCTCGGGAAGCCACGAAAGCGCCCGAAGATCGAAATCGGAAAATTCCTACCTCAACGACACGAGAAGACCCTGCGGCACTTCCTGTGATACCACGTAGCTAGGATTCGACTCGATACCCCTCTCAAACTTGGGGAAAATCTGAAGAATTCTCGGAAACTTTTTCGAAATTTTCAATTATAATTTTCACGAGTTCGAATGAAGGTACGAATCCCGAAGTAGTATCAACTGAATGTGCAAAACGGCTTCTACTAGATAATTTTCCGAAAATCTCGACTCGAACTTTTCCAACTTGGAATCAAGGCACAAAATTCTACTTCATGGTTCCGAGGTGTGCACCACAGAACATAGACCTGAAGAGAAGAGCGAGCCGCGTGTTGTGCTCTGGCGACTTTCGCGGACTGTGTCAGCGCTCCAAGTGGTCTGGCATAGAACTAGCGGCTCACACGTACATGATCGGCCCGCGATGTGGTCGTGTGCCACACAGCCGCGCGCTCCGGCCCGCGGGGCGGGGACGCGAGATGACGAGACGGACGACGGACGCTGAAATTTGCCTCTCTCCTCCCGCAACTCGCGAATTACGGAGCGCGCGGTATATGCGCTCTGATTTCTACTCTCTTCGATGATAGCCAGCAGCGGCGTGCGTATTATATATACATACTATGTGAGCGAATCATCAAACCCTTCATTCACGATATGCGCAACGACGAATGGGTCGTTCGGCACCAAAGAAAAAACAATTTCCCAACTATGAATGATTCCTAATTCGCTCTCCTCGAGAGATGGATAGCGAGAGAAGAGTTCTTTGGTTTGAAAGTCGCTGAAATAAAAGCATGGAGGAGCTAAAAAAAATTTATTTATAGTTGGGAAATCGTTTCTCCTTCGGTGCCGAACGACCCGTTCGTCGTTACGCATATCGTGAATGAAGGGTTTGGTGATTCGCCCACATAGTATGTATATATATATATATATATACGCACGCTGCTGCTAGCTTCGCCTAATGGGTTTCGCTAGATATAGATATAGTGGTACGGATGCATCGACGCTGGCTCGCAAACCTATTCACGCGCGCTCTCAAATTGCTCTACCTGAGCTGCCCTTATATACAAATAGAGGAATTTTCCAGCCGCTTGCGAGAAAGAGCCCCGTAAAAAAGTGAATACTAGGAAAGAGTGTTGGCCATCTGCTGTTGAAGGCAAGAACTCAAAATGAGTTTCTCAAAGATGGAAATAATGGGCCGCTTTTGAATTTAATTCAACTTGTGTTTTTATTGTGGATGTTTTTAATGTATAATGATGGAAATAATTTGTCAAATGATTGTCATGAATAAATGATGAAATGATGAAATTGGGAGTACAACACTTATGATTTTGTATTACGTCATAGCGTGAATTGCTAAAGCAGAAAACTTGCATTCACCTTTGTATAATACATTGAGAGTGCGGTTGAAGTATTGCTTGTTAATCACATGAGCATGTTCAATGAGGAGAGGATATCTGCGGATGATCATGGCAATCTCTTGGACAGGTGCTGGACGACTCGACATGGTTAGTGTGTGGACATGGGAGAACACCAAGGCATTCAACTGGTTAGGGCCTGGAATAAGGAATAAAATCTTATAAGTATGGTTGAAATCATAAACATGAGGAATGAGATGTCAGATTTCTTACTTGTCACCAAAGAAGTAAAGCTTGTCTTCTAATTTCTCAGAGAGTGCTTCAGAGCATTTTTTGACATCATCGAATACTTTTTGTAGGGTTTTGTTGGCCGAGAATCTTTAGTCTTTTTATCATTGATACGAAATAATTACCCTACACGAACTAAAAGTTCTCAGGGATTGAGTTCCTCATTGGAAATCATAAATCATGTAAACTGTGGCCATTCATCATTATTAATGAGTTGTAATATTGACTTACTTCTTTCTCCTCGGCAGTACTGCAATCATTATCAAGATCATTACTATATTGTCGGAATGTCAGTGTATCAACAAAATATAATGCTGCAGTTGCTGGCCAATTTTGATACATCCATTGACTTACCCTGATGTGTATTTTGAGATGAATACTGGTAGTATTATTTGAAGTGGAATCAAGGGTCCAGCCATGAGAGCAATTTTCTCGTTAGGAACTCCTGCCTCGACCATCTTTAAGCCTGTTACAGCATCACTTGCAGAAAAACCAATCTATATTTGAAACAAACAACTTATCAACTTGTATACCTATAAAAAACAGTGGACAGAGGAAAAGCAAATTAGGTACCTTTGCTGTGAGAAGAATCACAATCATGCATATTCGGCAACTTGATAGTCTTCCAGAGTAATCGTATGCATTTCTTAAATTCATATTTTTTCCCTTGGGGTGATTTTCCTGATTCTCGTATTTGAACAGGCCAACAAAGGTAGTTACAACAATGAAGGTGCAGCCCCAAAAATATAAAAATCCTGTGGAGTGAGAGTCAGATGATAGAACAAATCCTCAACTGATTCTGTCTTGATTGTAGAACGAGTTTGAAAAGCGTCAGTTCATTTCAAAGAAATTACAACGAGTAAATTAAAAGTACATTTTGAGCCAAGATGAATGAGTACAAATCAGTATTACCTGGTAACGTTACCATTCCCTGTTCTGAAGGCACTGATCTCAAGTATGAGTTACAAAAGTCTGCTGACTCAAAAGCCATGAAGAGAACATATCCTAGAAAGGAGCCAGCTGTTTGACAAGCGCGACTCATCGGCTGCGCGCTACACAGCACTACCACATTGCGATGATGCATCCGTTGTGTGTATACGTGTGGGCGATAGTTCGATGCCAGACCACTCGGAGCGCTGACCGTAACTCGCTATTTCTCCCATAAGCGGTTGCACCCCCCTGGTGTGCACTATCGCCGAAACCCTTTGATTATTTGATGTCACAAATACAAAAACCTCAATCTTCTTACCTCAAATGCTCGAGAACCAAAAATCGCTCGGACAATCTGATTGGCTCAGATAGATGAGCAAAATTTTCTCTGCCTGCTCTTCAAGTTTAGTCGGAATTGGAGGACCTTTCGTACTTAGGAGCACTCTTGCTACGAAACTAACAATGTCCCAGGAGTTTCCGACAGTGCAATCGATCGGACTAGTGACGCTTTATTGGCGATTTCATTTTCAGCCCGAACGGTGACTTGGATGCAAAAACTCCAATTTTCCTATCTTTCCTTAGAAAACCCTAGGAGAGGGTGGATAAACCCTATTGGGAGTGAGGGCAACAAACCCGATGGTGATTGGCGGTTGAATGCCCAAATGACAGCGGAAATGAAATTTTCCCCGTAAAAATTGCATAAACGTCCTATTCTGACCGGTGGCGCGACCTACGTGGGTCGCGATAGCTGATAGGAAGAGAAGGGTCCTGTCTCCTAACCTATCTGTTCAACCCCTTAGTGCTCACCCGGACGGGCTACCTGATCCTGGCAGGATCGCCATTTGTGACGGAGAAATGTGAGGTTATGTGACTTCACAAGGTCACTACTCATTTATTTTGGCTGGATCGGGATTGAGCTCAAGTCCCCGCCCCCGGAAGAGGGAGCAGCTACTTACGTCCGGTTATGAGCACACCTGTAACAAAGGGTGAGGGGTGGATCTATTGGGCAATGATAGGTCCACTATGTATTTTCCTTCAGCTATGCACCCATTCATTCAATCAGATGCCCCATTTAACTACACGTCCCATTTGTTGGCAAGCATGCCACTTATGTACACTGACTCGACAACTCTCTCATGGTACAAAGTCCACTATTACGTCCTTCCTAACCTCTCATTTCACTATATACACTATTCACACCCCATAGCCGACACACGCGAGCACCTACCATCTATACGCATCCTGATTCATACATCCGACATAAACGCGATCTGTCTTCCCTGGATGCGCCCTAAACCGCGCAACACGACATCGACGCCACGCGAGATGACATCTCTAGACGCACCCTGAGGTTCCGCGTCACGTAACCTCCCTGCTGCGCTCGTTCCGAGGGGAGACTTCCACCCGCAATGCTCCTCGTGCTCGGCGCGAAAATGGCCACCGCCGGCCGGCCTCGTGGCCAAGATAGCATGAATGCGCACGCGATCACGGGGGCGATGCTAGGCACCCTGGCGGGCCGAGCTAGGCTCTGCACCAGCTGAGGGCAAATCGGGCGATTCCCTATTTAGCTTCCCGAGCGGCCCTCCTAACTCTCCGCGTGGCACAAGCCACGCGGAGAGTTGGGAGAGATACTGAACGCTGTTTTGCCCGGGCTCGGCACTCCCGACGAACGTGAGACGCGCGCGTGGGGTACAGCCGCGGCGCACGACTCTCAAGCGCGGGGGGCGAGGGAGGATCAAGACCGGGATCAGAAATAAGAACCGCACTCACCGTCCAGAATCTTCTCGAAGAACATATTTCGCAAGTTGTACAGGTCTGCTTCCTACTCAACGAACTCCCACGTCCACGGAGGCAACTTCTCCTAGCTAGTCCTCACGAGATCTCTGCCTAAAAACTCGGGGCGAACCGCGAAACTCAAACTCAGTGCAACTTGTTAACTTGTCGGTCGAATGTCCACAAGTGCCGCTCCACGGCGTCGCTCCCGGCCCATTCCCCCTCGCGCCCACCAACAACGCGCCCGGGAGGTGGTGCCCTCAACGGCGCTCGCGTGCACTACGCTCGGCTCTGCTACTGCTGCCGAACTGCTGCTGCTCTGCTTGCTCGGCTTGTTTGCCCCGGCGAGCGTTTCCTCGCCGGCCACTACTCTCCGCCCGGGTACCTCAACATAAGAGAAGTTTCGAGCGAGATTAGTTTTCCGCTCTAAAATACCCGGGCGGAGGCGAAGAGACGGTCGTGAGTACGGCTGCGACGTTTTCACGTCGCAGGTATTCATATTGTCGGGGGAAAATTGTGTGATCATGTATTGGTACGGAATTTGCTTAAACAAAGTGAAAAAATTAACAATATTGGCTTGAAACTGTTTATGCTAGGTAGATTGGCCTATTGCACGCAAAAAAGGTATTCTGTCAGTTTGTGCTGAAACGCATTAGTTCCGAGTTACTAGCCTCCAGAAGTTGAAAGAACGCGAATTTTGCCACTTTCGGCTTTGATTATAAGCAGTAACAAAGCGGAAGACAAATGTCACCACTGTTCATGGTTGTTCAATCGGATGTCATTTACAAGATCCAATAGCAAGATGAGATGTTTCCGGCCCAAAACCCATTGATTTTCGAGGTTTTAGATGAGCAGTTGAGCGTCTATTCAGTGTAGCTATATACATCGTCCGGCCGCCTGACCACGAGAGAATATAGCTACACTCGATACACGCTAAATTGCTAATCAAGGACTTCCAAAATAAATGGGTTTTGGACCGAGGACACCCTTTTTTTCTAATCGATCTTGTGAAGGACATCCGAATAAACAACTATAAATAGTGGCAGCATTGGCTTTTTTTCGTTATTGCTTTTATTTAACACTAAAAGTGGCAGAATCTTGGATTTTTCAACTCCCAAAGGCTTATAACTCGGAAAAAATGCGTTTTAGCAAGAAATGACTGAAAACCTTTTCGGTTTAAAATAGGCCAATTCACCTCGTAAGAATAATTTCGAGTCAATATTGCTAATTTTTTGAATTTCTTCAAACAAGTTCGATTTGACCAAATTGTTACGCGATTTGTGCCCGGCGACATGGATTCTCATGATCAAGAGGGTCTTCTAAAGAGGATTCCGCAAAAAAATTGCATCTGAATATTTTTCCATACGATGGCGGCAACTTTGCCCCGACCACGCCTCGAGTCCGCATCGGAATACGGCATGCAAGAGAGCCGATGCGGCGCATGGCTCAGGAAAGTGCGAGTGGCACGACTCACTGAAAAAATGAAGTGGAGTTTCCAGGCCGCGAAACCGTTTCGTCGCACTGGCCTTTGTGACACGCTGGCGATTGCGTGGCCAGATGAGAAATCTGGGCACGGTGGCGAGATTTCGCAGCAGAGGACGTCCACGCCAGATTGCAATGGTTTCTGCACGACATTTTTTTTTCGCCGCCCAAAGTTTTTTAATCGATTTGTTATTTTGAAACATGATTTTAG
>JAPYYZ010004060.1:0-11879 GCA_030522705.1 Eretmocerus eremicus
CAAGTCTCAAGATGTTGAGATAGATGGAGTAAAAGATGTAGTGGATGGAACTAGATAGAAGTGAATGGAAGCGTATATAAATTCAAAGTGGATTAATATTGTCCCCACGACTGTCACAGCGCGAAACTTATGGCGCTAATTCGTAGGAGAAATTATTGCTTGGGGTTGTCTCAAGTCACCCAGCAACATTTGTGCAGCATTTCACTATTCTTTGCAAGACGTCCTGCCAAGAGCGAGAGAGAAAGTACGTTATTATCTTCTCCTCTATGTACTGGTGCGACACTATAAATTATCTAGGACATGCGCCCAAGTTGGTTACACATAGACTAGAATGATCTTCGCGCAGATGATTTGATTCCAGGTTGTCCTGATAAAACCAAACAAGTTCCAGACTCGTTATGGAGCTCCTGCATATTTAAAAAGTTGATGGATATTTAAAGAATAACTCCAGTACTTCAACTGGAATGCCCCTTCGCAAGAACTACTGATTGCATTGAAATGATTAGGGAGAGACCTGATGAAAACAAATATCACATTATTTCACTCACGGATCAGACTCTACATTTGGGACAATGTAGAAAAAAATTTCACCCCAGCGATCGTAGAACGACACGAGACAGAAGAGCCGGAGTGTGTGATAACAGGAGAGATTTTTGGCAGAGGTGCAGAAGAGAGGACAAGATCACATAAAGCGCCTTTTTGTCATATAATGAAATCGAAAAAGGAATTTAACGAAAGTGGAGAGAGGCGGAGAGGGAAAGGGGGATGGAGAAAAACAGAGGGCAGAAGAATTCTCGGAGCCAGCTATGAATCTTTTCGCAGGGCAAAATCCCAGCTGTGTCAGTGGAGGGCCGGCTCGATCTACCTCGCGCGGGCAGTGCTTTGCTCCGCTTCCAGAACTATACTCGCCAGCACGAGCTGTGGCTTTTTGTATGAGGTTCGATCGGAGAATACGAGATTTTTTCTCACGTGCTCCTCCACCCCAGTCTCCCCCTCCCCCTCTGCTCTCTGCGGCTACTTTTTTACGCCCTAACGCGTCCGTACACGCCTAAGTTAATATTAATGGGGATATTTATGACCATAAGGGTCAGCGCCTGGTCACATTGCAGTGCACGTTCGTGTGCCTCGACGCGCGATTCGCGCACACATATGAACGTGCAGCCGCCGAGCTCGGCAAGTGTGTGGGTGCGGTATGTGGGCTGCGAAAATGTCGCTGATAAAAGGAGAATCCGAAAGTGTCCGTGATTTATGGCTATCTTCCGCTGGCAGCCCGAGTGCGCCGGCCTCTGGCATCCACTCAAAATGTTGAATAACTTACATTCGTGGAATCTCTCGATTCTCTTCTGTCCCGCCGATATCCAGACGAGTCCCTTATCCTCGACTGATTTTTGATCATCGCTTTCGTCATCATAATATCATGTCCATCTCATGGACGCACGAATATGTGAGCTATTACTTTTATTTTTCAATTTTCGCATACTCAAAGTGCGCGTTGCTTGGATAGGCGCAAGCTCGTTGATAATGCGGAGGGCTAGGCCCAGCACAGCCATGAGGTCATTCATCACGGGGCGTGTGTTTTCTTGACCGCTTTAAGGAGACACTCGCTTATGCGCGCCCAAGATCCATTATATTTTGCGGCGAGGAGAGGAGTTGCGACTCCCGCCAAGCCAATTCATCATAGTAAAATGCTCCCTCTCTTCACCCACCCTCACAGAGATTATTAAGAAGCCATTGTTCTTTCAGATATACGAGAACGTGCTTATGATGCGGAATATATGACTTTTGGGATGCCCCTATCTCTGACATTTGATGTTCTCTTGAAGCGAGCTGCCACCTTTGCAATAGAGATGAAAGTGAGGAAGATTGTGACTTTATCTGACAAAATTCGAGAGATGGTTACCAAACTTGAAAACTCTTATGAATCTCTCGAACCATCCCTAGAGTTTTTGTCAATCTATTTTTTTACAAATGCCGAATTTTGCAAAACAGAATTTACAGAATTTTTGCAAAACAAGATGTGAGATATTACTTATTTGTCCCAAAATCGTTTGGAACCTACAGAAAATTTCTTAGGGTTCAAGTGAACTTTTTCTTGGAAACCTTCTTTTGACTCATCATTTCTATGAAAACCTCTTGCTTATGCACGTTTGACAAGGCGACAGTTGGGAGTTGAGATATCATTAAGTAAATCGTATACCACTTAAGGCCATTTCTGAGGGCAAATCTTACTTTCATCCCGAGATTCAGATGTCTATCAATATTTCGACCTCATTACGCTGCTTCTCCTGTACGCGCTACTATTTCACGTGTACCATCTTCACTTTGAATTTGTAAACCGCTTAGTGAAGCGTCCTGATCGGATTGCACGGTCTTATCGAGACTACCTCCAACATACCTCATCTCTTGACTCGAGATCTCTCCAGTATATTTACGTTAAACGCTGGTCGGGTACCAGTGATGCATAATGAAAAAGATTCTTCTGGAAAATGAGTTTGCAAAAATGTATTCCAAACGCACTATGATAATTTTTTTGCTGTGGAAACCGACATTTGACCTCCCAAAGCTCAGTTTTTCAATTTCACTACTATATTATTCTTTTCATTTCACAAAAATGGTTTGGAGTATTAATCTCAAAAAAGGCTTGAAATCATTACTTATATCTATCTGAGAAAATTTAAAAGTTCCACTTAAACTTGAGTTTATAGAAAACCTTACTTTTCAATGTCAGAGTATAAAAAGCCCTATCCCAGAAATGAACTGGCAAATTGTAAATAGAGAGTGCATAAGATGAAAGTGTTTTATAAAGATTGTAAAAAATATCGGATCCTGAAAGGATCTGTACTCGAGATTGATAATTAAATGTTGGTCTTAAGTTCGAGTATAAATGGAGTTGTTCGACTCCTGAATTTTTACAAAATCCGCGTGTCCAACTCACAAAAGCACTGGTTCTATTTCAGTAACATACGTTAAACACCTTTGTAAGTTGGACGCGTCGAAACTTCTACTACACGTTATCTCGAAATCGGGCTCTGAAAAACCCTTTATCCCTTTTGAGTGATGAAAAATAAATTGCAAAACTGAGCCAATTGCGTGTGTTAGGCCAGGAGGGCCTGTAGTGGCTGTGTTTTACTTAGCCTACAAAATGCTTTGTGCCCAAAATCACACTAGCGCTGCTGAATTTCAACGAGTTTCCATACTCTTCTTATTGAGGTACCATGTTCATCTTCCAAATTTATGATTTATAACCTCTCTTATAAATTGATGTTGACTAGATCGATCGGATTTTTCCTGCAAACTTGGGTATTTGATAAAGGAATGACGTTTTGGCTACGTCTCTCACAGCTCTTTTCAAGCTTTGGAGAAGAATGAGGCCAATTTTACTTTGAAAGATACATTGAAGGATTTTTCCCAAATAATCTTGAAATCGCCAAAATTTTGGAAATTCGTAGAGTACTACAAGCTTTATTTACTGTGACTATCTAAAGAAAATTTTTGAAATTTGAAATGGGTGATCTTTTATCTCATTGGTCGAGAATTATTCCATTTCTCTTATTAGTAGTGCGCCTTGATCTACAAAACTGACCAAGGTACAAATGCGTCAGATTTCCACAAATTTTTATAGACACTTACAAGTATCTTTCACAGTAACATTGACCTTATTTTCCTTTGAAGTTAGAGAAAGGCTAAACAAATGGAGCCAAAACGTCGCTTTCTTAGCGAAAAGATGAGCCTGCGATGGCCCTGCGATAGAGTCTGATATTTGAAATTCTTTTATGGATTTTCTGAGATATTCCTTAGACATTTCGGCCATACCCTCTCCTGCAGATCCTTTGAAATCGTTTACATTGTCTAGATTCTCTACATACAATTGTGAATCCATAAGCTCATCTCTAAGACTGAGTCTTCTACATTCTGAATAGCTTAGTAGGGTCTTCATTTCTACACAAATGAAATAGAACTTTTTGATTTTCAAGCATCTAAATCTGTTCAATCTAATATGATTTCTCTGGTCGCGCCTCGGCATTCTTCTCCTATCGTGCCCGATTCCAATTCAGCGACTCCGACCACGAGAGTTGACCATACCCGCGGACTTGACTGATGGCGCGCACGAGGTCAAACAATAAAGCCTGGCAAAATTGATGCTCTCTCGTCGAACGTAACGGGTCTCGCGCGGGCGAGGGCGGCATTTGTTTCAGACGAGTTGGGTCGCCCGGAAGTGTTTGCGCTCCGCTCGTCCATAAGATACACTCGCATCGAGAATCCGCACGCACGCGAATGAGGAAGGGGGTGTCGATGCGCCGAACGTAGGAGAGAAAATTCGTGGGGGTGACGAGTGGAGCGCGATGACTGGAGACGCGGTGCCTCTGTATACGGGAGGAAGGAGATTTGTCCGTTAATGTAGTCGCGGCGAGGAGAACGGCGAGATCGCTGCTCTGGCTATGGAGAGAGGCAAAGAGTCTCGGGGCTGCAGCGGGGGAGAAAAGTGAGCGGCAGGGCGAATCTCGCGCGCGCCCCGCACTGGGTGAGTAATGCTCACGACAAACGCAGCCCTTGTCTGGCATTCGGGGCTGCGCCGCGCCAAGATCCCTGCAGATAGGGTGCTAAGCGACACGCTAAGACGGCCACGCCGCCCCCGCTCGCCCATCCACCCGCCGCGCCGCGTGTATCTATCCGGCCGCCCCGGCGGGGCTGTCCTTCCTCCCGCGCGGCCCAAACGCGATATCCCGATGCGACGCGACCCCTTCTCTCTTTCGACTACTCGTCGGCTAACGACCGTGGCGATTGCTATCTCGTCCACCGCTGCGCGAATCAATCTTTTCGAGCGGGCATCGCAAACGTATCAACTGCTTATTAGCGCCGATGAGGCCTGCGCCCATGTGTCGCCCGATCAATTACCAACGGGCCCGCATCGAGCACCTGATCGCCTCATTCATTTGGCCGAGCTTGCACCACCAGCGGCAGCAGAAACATTTATACCCGTGTGACACTAGGTGCGTCAAGATTCTCCGACCAGATATGGTTTGGATGAAAATTTTAAATGATCAATCAGCGAAAAGATTTTCGAGCCATGGAGATTGGGATCGAGTTAAAAACGAGTCGATACTCTATTGGCACCGTCCGTTTCAAAAAGTTTTTATCCTCCCATACAGATAATTAATGCTGGACGCAGATCCCGATGATACCGCACTCGTCAAGAAGAGATATTTTTCATACGAATGTTACGAGCGAACTAGGATGGAAAGTCTGAACCACCCCGAACAACTGCGAATTTTGAGTTCGAATTAGCAACAATCTCACAATCGAAGCAATGTTTGACTGGGGCAACTTGACTTGAAATAAGTCGCAATTTCATTCTAGGAGTTTTGTATCAACAGATGTCTTGTTCTAAATTGAATAAATGCAATTATTATCCGAATATTAATTCTTGACATATGATGGAATAATTCGCACCACAATGTATAAATTGCACATCATCGAATGTGAAGTAGGATTCCTTCACAAAGACTGAACGAGGTCATTTAGACGGGAGAAAGCCATAATAAATACCGTCACCGCAAGATTGGAATCGTATATTACGCATTCGAGCGCGTAAAGGTATTTTAGCTCGAGCGTTCAGTAGGAAGATACGAATTCTTCCTATCAAATTAACCTACGCGAGCAAAGTCTCGAGCAAAGTGCGAATACCATTTTTTACCCTCGGGGTGCAAAAACACCAATTTTGTGATCCGTACTCGGAGAAAAATTGGCATTTGGCGTTCTCTTAATGAAAAAGTTTATTTTCAATCAATATTCCTCTAAATCACAAAAATGTATCGCTTTAAAATTCAATAAAGTAAAATATACCGTTGTGACAGATTTCCAAAAATTACATTTCCTGTTGAGATTTTTCCCCGCGTACAAGTAAACCCAATTTCATGTAGGACCACGGTTCAACGCTATACTCTATGAAGTGTTGGCCACCCAGTCGGGATCATCGCAGAAACGCCTTGAGAAGCACCGTCCAATTAAAGCACCTAATCTCGAATGCTTTCCTAGGCAGAGGAGAATTTGAGGTCTTCCCGCTATCTTGGTGTCTTAGCCGTGGTTACTCATCCATTGTCTTAAGACTTTCAAGATGAGATCTTACATCTAAATTGCTATCGTTTGTCAACGCAAATACTCTAAATGCCGCAGAAGTCGTAATCTTGCATAGACCCAGAAGTAGTTGCTTGATATCGCAGCTACATCGTATATTTACCTACCAGTTTGAGAAACTAATTTATCGTTGCAGAATCGTGAGGGCTTGTTGAGTGTATGTGAGATTTGATAAATGAAACCAAAAGTGACTCCAGTTACTCACATCCTCTGGAGGACTTTCATAATATACGCACATTGTTAGAACACTTAAACAGATTATCACGAGACACTTGCTTTTTAACGAAAAATTCCGTTTTTTCGAGTGTCTCTGAGACATGCTACGACTAATTTAAACCACAAAATAGTTCAACTCAAACCTCATGATCATCAAGCCATGTGTAATATGGTATAAAGATTTTTCTTTCTTTTAGTGAAGCACCTCACTAAGTAGCTGATAGAACAATCAATTACTTTGTTACCCGGCTTCTGATATAGATGTCAGTACCTCACCTTTAACCTTAGTAGAGATCCCGGCAATATTCCAAGTGTTGAAAGAGTTTTCTCGTCATCGGTCAACTCGTGATCTTCGAAGAGAACGTGCTGATCATAAGGCCCTGCTTTGTAAATCTGCATTATCTGAAAAGATTATAGAACCGAACTTTGAAGAAAAGTCAAGTGAGATTCCATTATTCTTAGGGTGCTGGATATTTCTCAACGGCTCTAGTCAGTATTTTTCGAGAAAAAAATTTCAATGATTGAACGAATTGCTCCTATATATTCACAAGAAGAATCGTAATTCAAGGGGGTAAGTTATCAAAACACACACACATGAGACTTGTTTTTCTATCAAACTAAACTTTAAAATACAGTATCAAGAGGTATAAATAAATAAAATTATTTCAATTGAATTCTTGTAGGGTTCATACGATATGTAATTTTGAAATAAGAACTCAATCCTGTGCAATACTCACCATGAGTTTCACATCCTTGAGCGTGTTGTTCGAGGAAACAACGAGTTCAGTCGAGCCTTTGACTTTTCGTGCTCTCCTCTGCGGTCTATTGCTTGTTGTCACGACTGTATCAGCCTGAACAAAGAAAGATCATTTTAAATTTCCAATATTTCTAGTCGTTCACGAAATCTCATCTTGGCAAGGTTTCAAAATTGTTTTGTAAAATTCGACGGTACCAAAGGCATTCATTTACGGATCAGACAATATTTTCTGTATCAACACTCACTTCCACATTATTCTTCTCCCCATCTTCTTCCCAGCGCTTTATATAGATTTTTTCCCTTTCGTATATCAAACTTGATTCCTTTTCTTGTTGCAACCTCATCAGCATACATTCTCCACAGATCTCTGGAAAATAATTTACAGTTTTTCGTTTAAATTTTACGAATGATATCTTCACCGATCAGAGTCCAAAAGACAAAATGGATAAAGGTAAAAGTTGAATGGATTTCATGGGGAAATGGGGCAGAATAGAGCAAAACGAGTAGAAGATGAATCTAATCGATTGCCGAAACTTCTAGGCTAATTAGAGATCTGTACACGCAATAGCTTTTGCAAAAAATGTGCACAAAATTTGCGAGTTGAGCGACTCGAGTCTCGAGCATAGACAGCTTGCGCAGCCCTTGGACCCGCGAACTTTGTGCACATTTTTTGTAAAAACTATTGCACGCGCAGACCTCTGAATATCCTAGAAATTTCGGTAATCAAGAGGATTAGATCCTTCTTCTCCTCGTTTTACTCTATTTTGCCCCGATTCCCTGTAAAATCTATTTTACCGAGTAGATCACGCAGGCGTGTCGCACACGCTGTACGGCTACGATATGCCCTAAGTAATTGTTCAGCTCAGCAAGATCATCATAAAATTATATAAGACATATGGCTTTTTTCTCAACGTAGGATTTTTAGAATTCAAATCGTGTGGTTTTCCGCTGAAACCTTCACGAAGTACACACCAAAATCAATGGCGAATGAATTACTACGATATTTTGGGGTTCTAGAGGTAAAAGTTGAACTATGAAACCGTGTACAAATACGAAAATTATCATACAATGAACGCACCGAAAAGATTAGAGAATTTAGAGTTGAGGTACACGATGTTAAGAAGATGAAATAACCAGAACTATGCCAAGTTATGCGCTAATACATCGGATCCCGCCTGCCCTTAGATAGATTCAAACGTCCACCCTAACGATCCTAATTACAAAAGGGAAGAGATAACCTTCGATTCGAGTTCCCGATATCCTCTGTCTCTGCGTTGAGATTTATACCCTGGTGTGGCCGAGAGATCTATGGTAATTTCAGGTCTGGGTGAGAAAAACTTAATGATTTGCAAATCTGGTGTGCCACCCGAGGATTAATTGCTATGTTTGCGTAATGAAGATCACGTAAGATCATGTCAACAGACTTGAGATAATTTCATTACAATCTGTTCTACAGATTTGTAATCCTATAAACAAATAACCGAAGATGTAAATCAATAATTAATTATGAATAAGATCATGTGGACGGAAAAAATCATACGAAAGAAACATTGACGCCATTTACGCGTTGCCAAAGATTATTTGAAATCCGAGTTGAAAGTCACCAAAGACTCAACAAGTAAAGGGCGAAAACATATACTTTCAGTAATTTTGCGAGAATGAGAAGACCTATGAGTGACACGAACAAAGATTTTTCACCAATACAACATAGAAAGCCGCGTTTGAACTCAATTTTCTCTCTATTGTTAGCTCTGAGCTCGCAAGGCTTTTGTACGTACTGGAGAACTTGTTTCCCTTTCAATTGCGCAAACCTTTTCCTCACAGTGTTGAAATATGGCGATTCCTACGTTTTTTTCTTTTTACGATAACAACTTTATTGCTAAAGATGAAGAAGTAGACATTAACAATTGACCAGTAAAGTCGAGAATCGGAACACCGCTCTTTCACTCTGCTCAGTTTTTAATCGACTGAACCGACCTCAAGTCTGAAATGAGCATTTTGAGGGAGGGTTCAAAAAACTCATCGAGTCATCGCTTGCCCCTTTGCGGGCCTCTCTGGTCGCCCCAGGAGCTAAAATATCCAAAAGTAACAAATTGTTCTATATTTGCGACATAAATAACGCTTACAAGGGTTGAAATGGCGTTTGAATAGCTATAAATACTATTGAGAACAGGGACTGATGGTTTTCCAGAGCTCCTGTTGAGAATGAAATTCGTCTGATTTTTCCTTTGCCGCAATGTTCTTTCGGGTCGAAGTCGTGCACTTTCAAAAGAATCGAGCTTACACGCGACAACAGAGTTGCCGTAGTCTCTCGATACAGGGAAGTTTAGGAGTCGGGCTCTCTTGATTACTCTTGACAAAGTTCATCTCCAAGTTCTACCCGAATGGCTTTACGATTTTACTGCTTCCTGACGGTACTTTGGGGATTAGGTACGTGGAAGCTATCGATGTATTCGTTTCATCGAACTGCTCATACGGTATTATTGGTCAATAAAGTCCAAGTCATAATACTTCAGAAACACTCTCGCGTTACCGACAGTTGAGAAATCTACTTCTCATCTAATGTATTCGATAACACTTTCACACTACAATTATATAATTTGAGTTATATTATTTGGTGGAAAAAATCAGTTTCACCCAGCTCTAACACTAGATTTGAAATGACATTGCTTGATTATATGACCACGCGTTCAGTTTTTGTGATTTTTCTGGATGAAGTAAATTACGGAAGATCCCATATAACTCATTATATTCTATGCGGGACTGAATGAGACAAAGAACGGCGTTGAAAATTTCCTCAGAAACATCGAAACGTTCAAGTTTTTTGAAATTCTTGCAACCTACTATATCAAACTTCATGGTGTCACTGAAAATTTCGTTGTTATCGTGTGCTGCATCAAAATTATAAGCCCCTTTTAACGAAATTCTTGGTTGAGATGAAAAACCGTTGAGCAACGAGAATTCGGCAAATAATCGTTCACTATAAAAAACATTCAATTGTGAGCTTAGCAAACAAGATTTGGGTGGAGTGAGATGAGTAGATGGGGAAAAACACCGATGAAAACATCATAGAGGAGGGTCTGTAAAATTGCCTCACCCTGAGCAGATCCACACCGGGTACGGTGCAATGCAAATCGATTCCATGAGTTGCATGCTACTTACTCTTCGTAGAACCAAAAGAATTGAACAATGTAAAATTGTACAATAGCGAAAATTATTTGAATCTCGACGGTTCATTTCGACTATCTATTTCGATGATTCCAAGTGAAATCGCGGCAGAAATTTTTCATTGGGGATAAATGAAAAACTGCAGCAAAAATGGATTCTTGCAACGACTATACTGCCCTTCCATAGTCTCACGCAGTTGGAATTAATTCAATTTTAATCAGAAACTCTTCTATTCCCCGCAAATATCTCCATACATCACACGAAAACCCCACGACTTTGCTGCGAGCATCAATTACAATTTGCTCTCCAGATATTGAGAAGAAAACTTTGTGGAGGTCCACGTCTCAATGCTAGATTAGGAGGCGTGAGCAAGGAAGGCGAGCGCGTATATTACGAGCTTGTCTCGCGCACTTGTTCCAAATGTAACAAATACTCTGTGGTTTGGCCTACCGATGTCCGAATTCAGCCAGTCCCCTCAAGTCAAGAAAGCGGACACTCTTCCGATCGTACTACACCCAAACTGGAGAGATCGCACGACGGAGATGGCCGTGCTTACAAGTTCATATACGAATGGAGGGAAAAGGAGGAGGATAGAGAGAGAGAGAGAGAGAGAGAGAGAGAGAGAGAGAGAGAGAGAGAGAGAGAGAGAGCGCCAATGTAGAGAGGACGGACTGTAGAGTGGACGGACGCAAGCACCCAGGAAACTAATCTGCAGATTTCCGTTCTAAATCTAAGCTTGCTCGTCTGAATATTAATTTCACTGATGGCGAGCACTGCGAGCACTGCGTTATGTTTTGCGATATACTCTCTCGGCCCTCGCTTGCACTGCAGAGTGGTCCAGCTGCTTAAATGCGCCAACGACCTTGCATGATTTATGCGCAGTTGCACGTGCTGAAGAGAGAGAGAGAGAGAGAGAGAGAGAGAGAGAGAGAGAGAGAGAGAGAGAGAGAGAGAGAGAGAGAGAGAGAGAGAGAGAGAGAGAGAGAGAGAGAGCAGAAAGCCTGCGAGAGGGAACGGGCATCGATGCGAGAGAGAGGCTCAAAGAGGCAGGGCGACACTCGGCCGGCCAGTGCACAGACAATATTTACGAGGGTATGGCTAACCAAATTCAAGCCCGTTTGTCGTTACACCGTGATATCGAGATGGGATTGCAGTATGAGGGCCCCCTTCTTCTTCCTTGGGGTAGGACATCTTCGAAAAAATCTGCAGTCGTGGAAACGGTCCGAAGCATGTAGATCGAGATGAAAGAATTGAATGGGAATATTACAACTCATCAACTGAACGCATCGAGACATTTTAATCGCGGCTGGACCGCATTGGGTGTGTTGTAAGTAATTAAGGGCCAGAAAAAAGCCATTGGCAACGATAAGAAAAGTTACTTCTACAATATAATATATAATATATATTGATATATCAATTTGAGGTTTATTCTGCCCTGATTCCCATCAATTTAAGAGCGTATTCCTATACAGCGTGAGCAAGCAAAGCTCCAACCCCTGCAGTTTCCAGTTTAGTAAGGAATCCGACCCAAGTTTCGATACTTTCCCGATATTTATCCGAGTGTGCCAAATTTCCGATGGACTCCCGATTTTTCGCGATGTTT
>JAPYYZ010004061.1:0-10946 GCA_030522705.1 Eretmocerus eremicus
AATCGGGTTCCCTCCCCCTCTTAGCTTTGTTGACGCCCTCGTCAACAATTATCTGCTAGGGTCCGGGACATGATAATGATTTGAAAACAGTTTGAAAATATTGACTATACAGTTGTTGATTTTGATTTCGTGAAGATAATTCATGAAAACTTAGTCTATAGTAGTTAACAGCATTCAACTCCTTCGATAAAGGTACAGAAGAAATTTGTATGGCTCAATCCGAATCAAAATCCAATATCTCGTTCAAACGCATGTTCCAAATTCATTGCTAAATTCCGAATCCGAAAATTATACAAGTTTAGGATCAGAATCGAATCCAATCTCGGCTTGTAACAAAAATGAAGAGCAAAACCAAAAATTAAAATCAAGTTCGAATCCAAATACGGAATAAAAAATCAAAACACAAGTCTCAACTCCAAAAGTAAAATCTGAAGTCAAAAATGTAAGGTCTGAGCCAAAATCCAAATTCATTGTAGACTCCAGTCTTGGTTCAAAATCAAATCCAAGACCAAAAATATAAAAATCAATTCCAACTTCAAATCGAGAATAAAACCGAAATCAAAATCAAAAATCCAAGTTCAAAGCTGAAACTCAAATCCAAACCCGAACTCTCGAAAAGACTCAAGCCCTATTCCGATGTTCAGTTCCGGATGTGGCCTCAAAATAAAATTCAGTTCAAAACACAAGGACTAATTTCAATGTAAAATATCACTTCCATGTCCGAATTCAAAATTCGGATTCAAATTCGAGGCAAAATTCAATTTCGAATCCAAGAACAGACCTAAAATACAAGGCTTGGATTCGATTCCAACGTTCAAAATCAGATTCAACTCCAATCCAAAAACTCAACTCCAGCACCAGCTTCAAAATCCGATTCCAAATTGAAATTCCGTTCCAAAAATCAAAATTCAAAAATCAAGTCCAAATACTCAACCAAAAATCATAATCTGAAGTCAAGGTATATAATTCGAAGCTTTAGCGCAGAATCAAGATTAATTTAAAAAAAAAAATTTTAAGTTCAAATTCTGAGCTCTGCATCCAATTCAGGTTCAAAGACCAAAGTCGCAACTCAAAGTTATGTTTCATACTATAACTCATAATTTGTCTAAAATATCAATCCTCAATTCCATTCTCAAGTCAAAGTTCAGAATCGGGCTCATCCAGGTTTGGAAAACTCACTCTTTGAAACAGAAAAGTTTTCGGGCTCCAATTCTGAAAGTCTCCCATTGTCTGCAATTTTCTAACTTTTAGTTTCAATTTTTCTACATGACGCCCTAATTTCCTCAAAATTTCAAAAATTCGACTTTTGACTCCCTCCCCCACTTAATTTTGTTGACGTCCTCGTCAACAAGCTTTCAGATAAAGGGATGCTGGTATTTCAAAACCCTATTTTTAATCGGACAGTGATTTCGGAAAATCAGATGTTTACCAAAATTCACGAGATTTTGAATTTCAAATGATATTTTTGTGAGTCAGCAACATACGATGCAGGAGAACTAGTTTGCCTCAGAAGGAAATTTAATCCTACCAAGGAATGCTAGATCTGAAAAAAAAGGTAGAAAGGGCACAAAAAAAACACATAAAGGGTATATAGGGGCTCAAAATGGGTAAGGTTCAGAAATAGTCTAGTATTAGTTCGTAACATCCATCAAGAATGTATCTTTCTATCTCTGTTTGAATATGGAAGTCTTCAAGAGTTAAATGACAATGGGTCTTATTCAAAGTAGAAGAAAATCAAGAATTTCGAGTACTGGGTGGTCTCGGCCTCAATTCGAATCTACTATTGAGGACCTATAGTTTCCGAATATCTTACGGGTCAGTGGTATTTCTGAGGACATGCACGTCGCGAGCTACTAGAAATGCTCTAATGCGTGGACATAGTGTCAATCAGCTCTTGGTCCTTTCACGCTCTTATTGTGAGCCGTAAATGTGTGGAATACCCATCTCGACTCCTCAATCTCGACCTAGAACAGGGTGCTTTATAGAAGCTTGTATCCGCCTTTCTTCTCGTTCTCACACTAAACCCTGTCTCATTTTCATAGTTTTCACATCAAGGGAAATGAATACATAGTTTTTTCCTTTTGATTTGCAAGTGTCAATATTGTTAGGATGTCGATGGTCTAAAAGAAAAATATAGTCCCGAAAAAAAAGAGAAGATCATGATTGTTGAACTTTCACAAATATGAAATCGAATCAAGATAGACACTTGACATTTCAGCAATCAATTACCTCTACGATTTTCGGAACTGTGTTGTGCATTAGAAGAGTGTTTCAAAACAATGTTAATCTGGACCTACTAAAGAAAATGTAGAGTTCTGCGCTAGGTTAGTCTTTACTGGAGACCGGCATTCATCATTAAGCCGAATTATTTTCGAAATCCTATGATTTGCTCTCTTTCTCACTGTTTTCGGAAACAAAAGGATCGCGGAGTGGAGGGAAGCTTGATCTGGATGTTCATAGGGAATTGATGGTATTGTGTACACTTTTCAATAGTTCATTTTGAATTAGGAAATGTGAATGTGTCTATAAGAGTAAGTCATTTGAAACTACCTGAGACTCTCGTAAATAGGGACAACTGAACTGCGTCAAATTTTAGGATTGGAACATTCTGAATATTGAACTTTCAAAGACCATTGTTTGGTGAAATGGGAAACCAAAGTTCAATTTCTTAGATAGTGTAGTTTCTCAATCATTTAATAATTTCTTCAATTTAGCAATCTTCAGTAAAATTTTGATGATTTGCAATGATTTCGTAAGTTATACTTCGAAAATGGATTCTCCCTTAATATTTTAAGACACGGCGAACTACAGAAAAAAACATGTCCGAGAAAGTAAGTGTATTTGGGTGTTAGCGGTTGAGAGGGAAAAGTTTCTTTTTATAAAGCCATTATTAACCGTCTCCATCGTGAAATATGAAAAAATCCTGTCACCATGACAAAAATGTTGAGAGTATTGGGTCACGGTATCTTTAATTAGCCCGAAGCTATTGATATTTCATCTTACATACTCTACACCACACTAGATATCCCTCACCATAACCTTTGCACTCTCGCTTACTTTCCGGGTTTTACCGAGTAAATTACGTTAAAAATCTGATAATGAATCGGGAACTGTTTTATGCTTCGCAAACGAAACTTGCCTCGAGATCAAACCTTGAAATCAAAGCTTGCGAGAACGGAGATTTTATTTGTGAAGTAAGAGAATTTGGAATCCCAGAAGTACTGAAAATATGCAATTTTAGGCCTAGGTATTAAAATTTTTATGTCGAAACATTCTATGAGAGATTGCTCCAAAATGACATTAGAGATCACAGGACAATAGATCATTGCCATAAGTTTGGTCGCAAATGTCCAAGTAATCTCTGAGTGGGATTCTGGATGTATTTCTGCTAATGCTCACGAGATCCCTCGAAATAATCGTAATCTGAAGGTTTCGTGCGACATGTCAGTGGTAACCCGAACGATTTTTCGCCAAAAATTGCGTTCTACCGAAAGGCCTTCCGCGCAGATAACTTAAAGTCTAAATATATATAGATATGTCGGTAACATTTCAGAAATTTAATCCGGGGACATTGCATCAAAAAGCTCCCGAGGGCTCCCTGAAACCTCTCGATGATCTTTTAGTGTAATGCCATTCAAGAGATATGAAGGTCCGAAACGCTCCAAGTTATCAAAATCCAACCACTCTCTTGTCATAAACCGTAATCAGTGCATCGGCCTCCGAATCTCATATTGTACTCTGAAAGAAGGTTCCACTGACGATTTTCCACCGAATCTGATGGGACTCACATGAATGTGAACCGTGAAAACTGCAATCCTAAAATGTTTCTGGAGTAACACGGGTGTTACGAGATCAGAGGCTCGCGAATTCATGTGTGATTTTTAGCAAGACTGCTTATGTTCAAAGTGAGGATGAGCAACTAGGAGATAATTAGCAACAAGTCAACCTTTCTCCAAGCAGATAGTTTACCGCTCTCCTTAGAAAGTCCAAACTATATCTCTCTCTTTTCCAGAATTTACTACCATTCTACTTACTGACGGGTAGAGCTCCGTTTTTCTGAACAACTGATCTGAACATTGAACCGTAGATGCTCTGACCCCATATTCCTAGAATTGCGAACGCATGCACTACATTATAATTCAACAACATCAAAATGATGATTCGACCGCATTGAAATATCTACTTGAGCAGCCTTATCTTAGTCCAAATTCATCAGGTATTTTGAACCGGGATTACTCATTTCAATTTCCGGACCAAGATTGTTCTCCATGGGTCAAATCGATTGGATGCTTTTGAAGAATGTAGAAGACTCTTATGACGTTAAGTACACATTCAAGCAATTTTGTTTTGAGTGTCCATTCTTACACTACAATCGCTCTGAACTATATCACAATTCAGACGTAAAGGCTAATTAGCCATTGCAGTTCATGTTTTGGGTGACCCGATTCGAAACCCGTCGCAGTCTTTCCTGATTTCTGCCCTCCTACATCCTCAGAACTTGAAAATATAACAGCGTAACTGAGGTACACTTGTATACCTCTTTCCTCAATTCGACTTTGAAAATCTTGAACAGTGAGCACTAGATTTTCAACTACGTTGGAATCACGAAAATTTTGAAAGTACAGCAAAAATTTAGCATCTACCGGAAGAAATGTTTATTTTGTCAACTAATAAGGCAGTATCACTTTCATTGGGCACTTTGGGAAAAAAAAAGAAGGGAGGAAAAAAAAGTCTTTTCATTGTCAAGGAACCGATTAGAAGATTCATAGTTATAAATGCAAAACAGCTTGTCTGTCTTAATCATTCTTTAGCATTTACTGTTTATTCGACAGGAGTGTAACTGTAGTAATTTTAATCTCCGCCTATATTTCTGGCTGCATATTGGATAAGCTTGTAGAGAAGGGTACAACGTCTCTCGTTATTTTAGAATGATGATTGAAACACTAGTCTTTTACATTTCACTTGTACTCAAATCCCAACATAATGATCACAATTCGTGTCTTTCAAAACTCTGTGCAATTTTATGTTGGCATTCTGAGGCTGTGCTGTCAAAATTAATCATTTCACTGGAAGTATGTCAAATACTATGCAAATTCTAGCAACGTGCAAAAACGTTATGCGTGACATAATATGACCATCACTGGAAGTAGTCATTAGCGTGAGCATTTCATAGTATACGCAGAAATAATTCTATCTACCCGAGCTATTTCTCATAAAAGGAAAATATCGATAGTTTTTCCACATTTGATAAAACATAAAGTCCAGACTACTGTTACATTGAATCTAGTGCATTTGACGTATTTGGTAAATGCCTCCAGTAATTAGAATTCCTGAAACGCATCAACAGTGGGAACATTCATTGTTCAATCAGTTGAATTTATATGAAATTTCCTTTCTTTGGCCCCATACAGATTCCGAAAAATGCTTCGGTGATGTTCATGGAAAACGATTAGATTTGCGGAATAAAAAAATCAAATATAACAGTGCTCATGTTTATGGTCGTTTTTATTCAAGTACTGACTTATCGATTGCAAAACTGTCAAGAAGGTTTTTCAATCAACAATCTCTCTTTATATCTCTTTCTGACAGGATTGCAATCGAATGAACTCTCAATGTTCATAAATATCTTGTCCTTGTGATCTACGAACTCCAGGATTTTTCGTGGGTTTTTCCTTGAATTGCTTGCTCGCCAATACATTCATTCATGCTTTGAAAACAGTAACTCGCGCGCTGAAGAGTTAAATAGAGACCCTAGAACTATGGTTACATGGGGTCTCTAGAATAGAAAATCAGGCGCGCGTGCGCACAATTTCACACGGTCACACGCATATAGATGTGCATCCGCGCCGTGCGACGAGTACCGCATGATATTTAGTCACTGCGCCGCATGAGAAAATTTTCGATTTTGATTCACTTGCATTCGCAGCGGATCATCTCTTATTCTGTGGGGAAAAGGAAAATAAACTCCAAGGGGATCACGGTGGCACGTATCAGGCGAATTTTATCACAGTGAGGATGCAGGGCCCTTCCCAGCGGCATCGAGCAACGGTTGGTAATGTTTCAGGTTAGAGCGACCTTTTTACTTATCCCTTTTTGTCTTGAAGTTTAGAGCACTTGTTCCTTGCAGAATCTCTGTGTAAATCAGAACAGTGGAATGTTCTCACCACTTGCTAAGAAGAAGCCAATTATCTCAAGGAAATCTCTATTTGGAGTGGTTGGGTACTTTGATTATGGACATTCAAATGTGTTAGGAAAATGAGACTATTTTCTAAAGGAAAATTTAAAAAAAGGAAAAAAAAAAATGTTTATCAATTAGATGAGATATTCATGTGATAAACTGCAGTATGTATTCTACAGTCATAGGCAAAGTATCCTGGTTGAGGCAACACCGTCGTCTGATAATGAACACGAGCTAAATGTTTCTGAATGAAGGGGTTGAGTGGTCCAGATTTAATCTTGATCCATCCGTACATTTCATCGTTTTGGATCCTTCAATCATCACTGCCGAGGGTAAGTATTTATAATGTTCTTTGACTCCAACTCAAGATGTCAATACTATTCTTAAAGAACTCATATACATACATACACATGCTTTTTTCCTTCTTCAATCATTAAGAGGACCAGTGAGAACTTGCATTGATCTATTTGAAACTCTATATTTTAGCCCTGTTGAGGTTTGAGCCACATCTCACTTTGTCGCCTATTGCACTCATGGGTACTGACAAGGCTCTGAATTTGATTGTTCAAAGTACCCACGAGTTACATCAAAGTCATGTACCACACTTAGGAGGAACATCAGAGTTTAATAATGATGAAGATTGGGATGAAATGAACGACGAGATGCAGATTATAGTGTTTCTTCTGCAACAATACTTGCAACAGTTTCACTGATGCATTACAACACCTTAGATCTTCATACCACCTCAAAAAGCAACCACAGACATTTATTCTCGTCTGAAATTAATTAATTTTATCAGAAAGGGAAAAAGAATTACTCCAGGAGAGTTGAGTTTGCTGACTGTCGGGACATGGGACAGTGATGCGGTCCTGACATCTACCCTACCAGATGACCCATGGCTTATGCTTGGTAAGGAAGTTACATCACGGAATCCAAACATCCTGTTGATCACCATGTACTTTTCTAGATATTGATGTGATAGGAGATGTGAAAATGAATTCAAATGAACACTCTTTGAACTCGTACTGAAGATGCAACTTGTGAACTTCAGAGGACCATACAATCTTTGGATGCTCAATTGGAGTAAAAAGGTGTAACATGTCTGTTGGCAAAACAGGTGAGCTGGATTCGTCATTATAGACCCGGACCAAAGAACAGACCGTGATATTCCAGATTAACACAGAGTGGAGTTTGCACTTCAATTGAGGCCTCCAACTTATCAACATTGTTAGCTCAACACTACTCTCATTTTTACAGCGAATTAAGGAAATAACCAAGAACTCAGAAATTAACATTTGATGAAGACAATGTCCATTACAGAATGCTATATTGTTTTCGTGGGCTATTGATCCAATGTGTACGGTTTCCAAATCAGCTGTATGAAGGCTGGAGTTATGAGAAATTTGTAGCTCCAAGGACATGGTAACGACTGTAGCCGAAACCCAGTCTTTCAATCTGTACAATAGTACAAACAGCTTCCGAGTCATTCAGCCTCATCGTCAAGAAGAGTGGTTCATCCACCACCATCATTGATTATTTTGATGTATTTTTCAATTTGGAAACTCTCGTGCACTTCAGTACTATTTCAGTAGTATTTCATACAACTCCTATTCACTGGTAACAACCTGTCTTTTCGCTAAACGAGACGGATGAATTCATTTATGACTTTATCAAATCTTAGGTGAAACTACAATCGAAAAATTGTTATGCCGGAGACATGTAAAACACGTCCGAGGGTTGCTTGTGATCATCCGAACTGCAAGCAAATTCCACTCAATCAGCTCGCAATCAAGATGAGGCTTGAAATCGTGATACCCGAATTTGTAGTGTAAGGGGTTCTCAAATCCTACGATTATAAATTTATTTGATTGTGTGACATGATCATGGGTAATTCAACCTAAAATATAAACAAGGGAAAAATTCCAATAAAAATTTAGCACATAACGCTTTGAAACCTTTAGGACCTCATTTGTACAAAATCAATGCTTTCCACCATTTGTTATCCAAGAGGGTAGTTCGCTCAAGATACTATTGAGAATTCATACATTTTACAATCTTTCGAATTTTGTGCCTTTAGAATGCTTGCTGATTTCGCCAGGTGCTTGAATAATAGAAACAATTATGCCAGTTCCAAGTTCGGTAAATAATGATATATCATGATGTCGAGATATTGCTGATAAAATCTTGTAATATACTTCTTTTATAAGACGTTGAAGGGATTTATAGAAGAATTTTCAGGGAAAAGGAAATAAATTCCTGGGGCGTCTTTTTTTTCTTTCCTTAAATATCAACAGCAGCTAACTGTCCCAGTGGAACCACTTGTATATACCCACTACCTCAATTAGACGGTGGGTTCCCTCAGGCTATCATGAAAACTAGATCCCAATGTTGGCAACGGCTCATGCCTATTTTATCATGTTCGCTCATTTGTATGTATAGTTGTCTGCTAAAATGTGACGGTACTATATATATTATCCAAGGTTAGGAATATAAGACCCCTGAAAAGGTTCAAACATATGGTGGCTTGTTTGTCTTGTGACTTTCCGCCTCCTTTTTTTTTTTATCATTATAACCAGTTAGTGAGTGAAACATGGGTTGGTGTTTTTCAATTTTGACGGCAGTGGAGGAGAATCAGTCTTGTTTGTTGCTGCTCAGAAAATTAAATATGATGCAGACAATGAGATTTAAAGGTTATTGAAGGGGAGTTGAGACAAAACCATGCTAAAATACCTGCTAGGGCCTGCAAAAATGTCTTCGTGATGGAATTCTGTGATTCAATCTCCAAGTGTCCCAACCAGGTAGTACTTTTCAACCACTTTGACTACTACAGTGATGTCTTTTATTTTTGTTTTATGTTTTCGTCAAGAACCTTTTGAGTTTGGAAAACATTAAAAGAATATTAACATTTGACCTCACTTGACCACACTATTCACAAGGGCCTCTAATCAACTGGGAAAAGCGGGCAACTGGAGAATGACGCATTTGATGAGTTATGATACCTAACTGTTGGCAGAATCTTTTCTGACAACTTGACTTTTATTCATTTACCTTTAATTAAGTGTGCGTACGTATTGTTCATTGGACTGGTTTCAATTACAAGTTTCATTCCATGTGCCTATTGATCCTAATGAAATCGTCAAGTGACCACAACCAATTGGTGCTTTTACTAAATATCGGTGTTTCTGAAAGTCTCTGACATTGCTCATACTAGTTAACACTGAGAATCAGTCAATGTCTACCTCTCATTTGAATTGTTTGAGAAACCAGCTTGAAATCAATAAGAAATCGGCGTAGTTTTAGAATAGCTATACGTAATAAGAATCAGATGTGATTGTTGGCTCAGTACTAGTTCTAAGGAAAAGGATTGAAACCTTAGGTGTACTGTCAGCCTAATTCGCCTTGTGTAGTGAACAGTCATAAAATATACACCTTGCCTTTCAATTATCCACAGTTGCCACCACATGCACAAAGTGTTTTACCTTCAGTTTCTTGATGACTTTGAATTTCAAGCAAGTTACTTTTGAAAAAAAAAGTCGGTTGAAAGTTTCCCATTATTGAATGCTGAAGACGGTACCTAGTAGAATTTTAAGAAAAGCTTTTTGAGGTTGTGACTGAAACTATCTATAAGATTTGGCTCAAGCTATTGACAATGGGAAATAGTATTGAAGGCTTCAATGTATCAGATTGCATTCCATGAGAACCTAGAAACTGTGATGATCTTGATCCATCATTATTGAGGGTGCTTCGTTTTGGTCTGAAAGTCATTATTTTGAACTATTCTTGTTTTCCTTGAGAAGGAAAAAAATGAGATTTTGAATTTTCAGACATTGACGGATTTGACACAGGTGCTCTATAGTCATAAATGAATTAGTGAGTCACGATTCTAATCTCCCTGGAAATTCAGCCCCAATGCACAACATATGGAACCACATCAAGTTTTGAAAATTTCAGAACCAAATTATTGAGTAAGAATGTAATAGCTGGAACAATGTAGTTGCTGAATTATTTGTTATTGAAATAAATCATAGCTCATATAATTTTATGTAAGACTTTCAAAACTTGTACCTTCTGCCGTTGTATGGAATTTCAATCACCTACACTTAAATTTGTAATGTTGAAAATCGGATTTGTAAATAAAACCTATCCAAGGAGTAGTCTTCTTCATACATGAGAATTAAATTTTTCCAGCTCACAGTCAAATCCCATGGATCTTGGAGAACTGTAAGTACAGGATCTACAGGTAATCATACTTACTCCCCCGGAAATAATTGTCTCAGCTGTAACTTGTACATGAATTTTACAAGTTATTGAAAATTCGGGTTATGCTTGGGATTGAGTATCGATTCAGGAGAAGAACTAAGCCGAACCTTTTTGCGCCGCGTCACCCATAAATCCACCATTCTTCTCCGAACTCCCAAAGCTGAATTTCCAAAATTTCGTTGAAAATCAAACGGGGTGGGAATAATCTCATTTTCGTTATCAATCATCTGCAACATTGCAGAATGAACCCTCACGATCCACAGTGGTGTAACACGAGGGAGGGAAGAGAGAACGCGAGAGGAGTGTCATATTTCTCTCTCATGATTTAGTCACGTTGTGCTGACTTCCTTTCAGATTGGAATATAATCCAATCTGTAGATTAGCAGTCACAGGATATTCGCTTTCCTGTGCTGACTACTCTGAAAATATTTTGCAAACAGTGCAACTACGTTGCGAGAAATCAGACTGCAGGCTATCAAGTAACTCGACAGTCTGACTTCTTGCTAAT
>JAPYYZ010004062.1:0-11626 GCA_030522705.1 Eretmocerus eremicus
AGTAGTACGATCGTAGCGTCTCATCGTAATACTGCGAGTTCGCAGTAACGTACTATCGTATTACGGCCGTAATACGCCGAAATTTTCTACCAGGGAAGCTTCAATGAAAAAAAAAAAAATTGTCATCGTCATTTTCAAATTGGACGGCACCCTGATTGGCGAATCTTCGAAACCGTATGGTAAATATTCAATAATATATTACCGCCCTCTCATTGTAAGTGGTTGGTCCTTACATATCCGTGAGTATACAATAAACGGGGGCGACTGTAGCTTGGACGACGAATGACTTGAAGCGATTATCAAGTATGAATTTTGAAGCTTCCAACTTATACTTTTCATCCTACAGAACTTTTGCAATGCGTTGGTTCTCTCCAAAATTCCAGAGGACCGGGAATTTTCTCAAATTTCATCAAGATCAACACTTATAAGAGTCAATGAGAGCCGTTCAGGACACATGTACTCAAGGAATATTGAGCGATGGAATTGAGGAAATGAATTGTTGGGTATGCTCACCATCAGTATTTTAAACCGTAGCGTGATTATAGTGTGTCGTACTATTACTCCGGTATTCGAGCGGAACATGGCTCATTTTTGGATAAACTTCTTCAGAGTAAGACAGGACTTACTCTTGAAAGGACATTCCAAAAGTAACGAAATGCTTACTTTCGGTTCGCTGGCTTATACTCCTGTACGGTTGAGATTCTAAGGCTTACCTTCGGGTTAGGATTTTCTATGGGACATCACATTCTCCACGTCACCTCCCGACAAATTGTTTAGCTACCACGCTGGCATCTCCTTGCTGCGTTGTGGTAATGGCTAGAAATTCAAAGCGAGTCCGCCGCCGACCAACTAGGAGGTTATTAGCTGTAGGGTAATAGAACCTTCACGGGGTCGTAGATCGAGGAAGGGGTTTGAATGGAAAAACGGATTCACTTATGAAGTTGTACAAAAAATATATTATCAACACTATAATCGCAATTCTTCCAATTGCACTTTCACTCAGTCTGCGAGCACTGGTGGCTCCGGAGGTAATGAGGGGCGTAGTGACGAGCGATCCTAACGGCAAGCCCATCTCAGAAATCAAAGAGGTCGTCATCGTCGTCGTCGTCGTCATAGTCGTCGTAGCCGTCGTAATCATCTTCGTTGGAAGCTCCGCTGTTTGCGCCGACCTGATCGTCGGGAAGGAGCTCGACTGCGCCGATGCCGCCGCCGTCCTCTGGCTTCACCAGCGCGACGCCGTTCGAGCCCAGCCTCAAACAGTCCATACCGACCTGCCCAATGAGAAATGCGTACGTCAGACTTTCGTGGAGTCCAGCAATCACGTCGGTCCTTGCCAATATTTTTAAATTTGCTCCGCGAAAGGCTGATACCTTCGGAAGCGTGCCTTGATTGCTTGCACGCGCTGTTGCGATTTGCAAAATCATCCCAACAGGAATTCTATTCTCGCGTTTAGCACATATACGCGCATTATCGCGAACTTGCAGATTCCATGTAATGACCTCATATTTTAACAGAAAAGCTCGAAAACACTCCATAGGAATTTTTCCTCGCGTATTCTATTGAAATACAATTGGGAATTGATTTTCAGGCCGATCCGTCGTGGAGCCATCATTTTTGTATAGGACGATTAAGGGCCCAAATTTCAGCTCCGTGGACAGTTTCCATTTGTATCTTGCCTCATTTTCTGCCTCTTATTTTGATATCATGAAAACAATCGCTATGCCAATATTTTTCCGTTGTAGTACTAACAAGTAGAGGACCAACCTTGTGGATCACGGATTTGGCCAAAACTCTGGGAATCATCTTGTTTCGGTGAGAAATGTAGATATCGCAAAGGGCTTAGACCAATAGGCCCTATGTTCCGAGATACAGCTATGGACATTAGCATTGCTAGTATACCTATATATGTAGCTTTTTAATACGGGCCTATATGGGCAACGCTAATGTCCGTAGCTGTATCTCGGAACAGAGGGCCTATTGGTCTAAACCCTCTGGGATATCTTCATTTCTCACCGAAACAAGATGATTCACAGAGTTTTGGCCAAATCCGTGATCCGCAACGTTGGTCCTCTACTTGGATGTTAGACCAACCAATTTTTATAGGCTTTATGGACGGAACTCGTCTGTACGGGTTTGAGCCATGTGCTCCTATGCTTGTAAGGGGGATTTTGCGTCAATTCCGTAGACACCTTGTTTTCCCATCAAACAATGTTTAAAATATTCCGTAAGGATGTTTTTGAGAAGAATATCATTGAGTTAGATGAAATCTACGCGGGAAAATCGCTGCGTCCATCCCATGGTCGCGAGAGCAACAAATGTGAGGTCACGGAACTGACCAAATCGGCACATTTCCGCGATAATGCCCATATCTATTACCAAACACTTCGCTCTATCCTGTTGGCAATTTTCTATGTCTTTTCTCACATTTGACACATGTTATTGAGAGTCTTGCTCTTCGCAACCTGAAAACAGTTGAATAAGACTATAATTTGCCACACCCAGTACAATTGTATCATTTTTCGGTAGAAAGTAGCGAGTCCGTTGCAAGTCAGGTAGTTTACAATTAGAAATCATATTTAGGAAATTACTTCATCGTTTTCTCGAGTCACTTATCGCTGCGCTCAGGCTGACGATCAGAGCTTGGTAAGGGGTCAAGCCACGACGTTCGAAGCTACACCTTTTATTTGGTGGCTGCAACCCGAAGTGATTTTTGATTTTTTGGAAAGCGACACAGAGATGAAAAAATCGCTCCGGGTGGGGTTTGAACCCACGCCCTCCGGTATTCTAGACCGGCATCGCATGCTACCAACTGCGCCACCGGGGGAGGTGGTAGGTTAGCCCACGCAGGAGAAATCAATCCAGGTCGTCGATAAGTGTCTCGAAAAAACGATGAAGTCATCACCCAGTTATTATTTCATCAATCGAGCGATAGAGTCCCAAAGTCGATGAAATCTATCTTATTGATGGGAGTTAAATATACAATTGTAGAAGTTTGTATTTCGGAATAGTTGTAGTTCCATGGCCAATTTTAGTCCCTAGGGACTTTTGTAAGTTATAAAAACAGTGCAACGGGCGCTGGGCACTATTTTTGGTACTTCGTGGGGAGCATGTAACTCAATGCCGTAAATTGAGGGATGACTTCAAGATCCCTGAGCAGACTTACGGATCAATTGATAAGGTGGCATCTGTCAGGTGAGTACAGCTGACTTTGTGAAGTATTAGTAATTGCTCTTGAAAGCTCACCTTGAACAGAACTGTATCCCTGAATTTTCCCTCCATGTTGACGCAGGCATGAACGTTTCTACCTTGGAAGTAGATATTGTAGAACCGTACGCATGCACGAATGGCAGGTATCCTTGGCACGGGTACGCAAACTGGTCTTGGATTTTTTCCTACAATAAGAAAACCAACTTTACTCAACTTGTTTTGAATTCATGTGAGATTTGAATAATCCATCATGTAAAATGGCCAAATTGCTCTTGGGTCCAGGTAATAAGTTTCGTTACTTGCAACCGTGAGATTGTTGAGATGCCGAATGCAGTTCTGGAACCCTATGCCGGGGTTCTGAAACGCTTCAGAGAAAACTGGGAGAGCGGGGGGGGGGGCGTTAATTTGCGCGGAATCTCACCGGAGACGGTCCTCTTGAAGAGGAGCTGGTCGTTCATGGAGAGCTTGGCGGTGAAGGCGAACTCGTCGGGGTCGTAGGTGATGTTGACGCAGGCGCGCTGCTTCCAGAAGTTGAGCAGGACGCGCGAGCAGCAGGCGCAGACGCCCAGGGCGCAGCGGCACGGGCCCTGCTTCGACGCCGAGACGCTCGTCGCCACCTGGTCGGCTGGGCCCACGGCGACGCCCGGCTCGGCGCTGGCGTTGCCGGCCGCCTGGCGCATCACCTGGTGCAGCTCGCCCAGCTGCGACAGGTCCTCCATGCGCGCCCTGCTCCGCCGATCGTCCTTGCCCCGCGCTAGGCCCGTGCTCCCGAGCAGTAGCAGCAGGGGCAGCAGCACCAGCCACGGGCTCGCTCTCGCTCCCATTTCGGCGCAGCTCGGCCCGATTCTCCGCGACGCCCCGTGCAGTCTCAGGTGGTCTCAGCTCGCGATCGCCATCGATCCAATGAGCGCGGACACACGTGGACTTTTGGCAGCGGCCTTCCCCTTTCGAGCCTGGCGCCTTGGTGAATAATTATCTGAGGCAAAAAATTTTTGCTCCTGTCTTTGCCGTTCCGCGAGAGTTTCGTAGAAATGTATCAAAACTGCGCAGAGTATGAGATTTTGAGTATGTGTTCGGCGCGTGCCACACACCATATAGTATATTATGCGCAGCTGCGCGTATGGGCAATTTCGGTGTGAGGGGTCGATAGTAGCCCGAGCGAAACGAGGTCTCGAGGCCCTCGTGTCGGAAGCGACTTTGCGAGATAGATTTTCGGGTATTGAGGAGGTACCGGGATTGCCAACCCAACACCTCCTCAAAAACCAAAAACTTGAACAAAATCACGACCGACGGTCGTGACAACCGTCGTGAAAAACGAATTGTGATCACGAAAGTCCAGTAACACTATAACAAACCGCACAAAGAATCGTGATTACGTTCTTTGTAACGGTCCATCATAAAAATATTTCCAATAGGGTTGTAGCCCTAGCCGGTCCCTCATGCCCGAATGACCCAGTCGCGGAGCGGTGCGTAGTATACTATAGATATTTCAGTATTGTAAAATCTCAACGAGATGGAGTGAAAAGGGTATTCGGTGGATGAAAAAGCTCAACCGTAGGAGAGACAATTTCGACGCTAGATCTAAGGTACAATGAGGGAAGTAGAGATTCCGCGTGAATTTGTAATTTCTTACACAATAAAAAGTTTGCCGACTTTTATCAAAACGTGACCGCCGGTTGAAAATTCGACCAGGTGGTTGTATTTTTCACTCGGTGATTGAATTTTCTATCGAATGACATCTTTGGAACGTACTTTCCGGAATCAATTTCAAAAATCATTATAATTCAGGAGTGATGAAGAAAATAATGATCTGAGTGGAACGAATTTCATCCCTGATGTGAATTATCTATGCTCACCAGGAGGGTGCACGACCTCTGGATAACGGATTTTGCTGGACCAGTAAAACTACTCTCCTGTTAGCACCATTTTGGCGATCGCTTTCAGAATGCACATTATGTAATATAACTAGTTTTGAAATTTTTCGAAAAATGTCCAGATTTCTGAGGCGGAGGTGCCTAGAATTTCGAATAAGTTGATTTCGTTCCGCACAGTCACAGATGTAGTTTGATGAAGTCAGATAAGATCCAAAGGGTCAGGTTTGTAAGTCCGAAAAACGTTCGACGACACCCTTGAACTTGTGTATCTTTGACTCTGTTGCATCAAATTCAGTTGGACAAAGGTTACGTCGCGTCGAGACAGAATTTCATGATCTATCGATTACAATCGGTCGAAGGTGGGGTTTTCTGCTGATGGTTGTGAATTCCGAGTCTCAAAACGATTTCCAAAAGAGCTTATTGAATTCTCTCTCGGTGTAAACATCTGTTGAACTTAATTTGATTAAGTACGGCCGACGTTTTCTGCTCATCGTCGAGAGTTTCTGGGCACACGTACTTCGTTTCTCAGTATTTTCTGGCTTAACAATAGCCATACCTCCGTCTCGGTGGAATCAAATCGACTTTGGAAGCTGGGAATTTCCGAGCAACATTACGTTAGCCATCGATAAGATTCGCTTTTGGACCCATGGCACGATACGCATTCGCAGAAAAATCGAAATTTTGAACCAAATGTACTCTCAAAAATATCTTTCAATTTTCTACTTCCATTCCACTTAAAAAAAAAATTTCAAAGTTGTCAAACCAACTCCAAGATGAGCTGTACAGTATGAGGAGACTACGGAATAGGCACCATCAAAGCGAAGTTCTGTTTTGTCTCAATCGTAAAACCAGGGGTCTGATGCTCGCTCACTCGCCGGGTGCGAGTATCCAACCACTGGTTGATGTGGAAAGTTCAACAAGTTGCTTGAAGTTTCCGGGATTGTTCACAGCGCGCCGCATCGGACGCGAAAGAAAGTGAAGAGCATAAAGAGAGAGTTGGAGTAAGCCGACGAATGGCGCGAAAATGTAGAGCGCGTCGCGAGTTGGATGAAGCAATTGAAGCATGTACTACGAACCTGTGGCACGTGGCCGGTGATCCCGTGGGCCGGATTGAGCGATCGCAGGGTCAACGGCGTCGCTCAGCCGCGCCGAGTCATGACGGCGAAACCGCAACGACGCGAGGCCCTCCGTCGCGGAGCTGGCCCGACTTTGACTGGCGGATCGGTGCGCGCGGACGAGGATGCGACGGCGCTCGACCTCGATCTCGCGCGCGGACCGAGAGAAATCCGGGTTCTGCTCCGCGGCCAGCCGCCGCTGCGCCGCTGCCCGGTCGCGCGAAGCGATCACGCTGACCGAATCGCGCGCGACACTCCCATTCGCACCTGAAGCGCGCCGCTCATCTGGTCCCGTTTTAATACGCGCCACCGGTTTCCCTCGATTCGTCGCCTGACGCGAGCTAGCCCCCCTGTAATTATCACGAAAGCTGCTCGAGGCGAGCGTCGCTGCAAGGCTCGCGTTCCATGGCGATATCATTCTTCAATTTACGCACGACATGCCCTCGTACTTTACGCGTGCGGCGGGGCTTTAGTATACGATGTATCTCGCGTAGTGAGTTTGAGCTTTCCAATGGCTCCAAGTTTGTTTGTCTCATTCCTTTTTCTATACACTTCGAGTGCCGATTGCTTTTCTCCGTTCGTTTGCCGCGAATATGTCTTGGCGCACCGTTGCATATGTTCGATCCTGCCATAACTGTCGAATCCAATGTGAGCGGTCGGAATTCATGGAAAATCAGCGTATACCAAGTTTGGAGTAGCATTTTCTTCAGTGTGCTCCATCGGAAAGTATATGGTACAACATTTTTGGGATCCAAAATCCTTCATCCCTTTGCTCAAGCGAGCTTTTTGTACCCAATATGTCACTATCGTGGCACAAATAACATTTCCAGGCGGAAATCTCTGTAGCTTGGCACATTTTTTCGGCTCATAGCTCAACAAGAGTACACTCAAGAGTATATCGAGGTATACTTGGAAAATTTTCCCTACGGTATACATATGTGATGGTGAAAATGTAATTTCAGTGCGGAGGACCCGATTGCCCGTGGTAGCAAATCCCGAGACTCAATTTGTGTTCAGCTTGTCACGAAATGAACATTTCGTCACGAAGTAAATTTTCACGGGTGTCGAAGATGATCAATCAATTTGCCCGAACCTGACATATGTTTTTACAATCATATTGAGCTGGGAGAAAATTTTTCAGACCATCCGTTGAGTTATATATTCGATTCATAGGACAAACACTCGTGCCACGATAGAGACATTTCGGGTCTGGGCTTTTCGAGCTGAATCCTAAGATGAGGCTCTCTATTTTTTCAAGCGTGAGATGGGATTTTCTATTCTCTCAAGAATGAGAAAGTGCATTTTATTTGCTCAATAATTGAGATAGGGATCTCGAGCGTCGACATATTCTGCATATTCTTCAGCACATACCAAGACCTCATTGGCAAATTGAAGACGAGACATGACATCAATATGAAACTACTCAAATCTGGTCTCAAAAGGCTGGTGCTTCATAGGATTGTCATTATTTTGATTGCTTCCCTGAAAGGCCTGAGAACGAGCCTCAGGTCACCGCAATCAGGTTGTGCAAAGTCATGTTGACTTACATCAAGTGATCCCATCGTCTGACTTTAACTGTCTGTTACTACTTGCGATTTGCCCAGGCTGTGAATGACCTTGCCCGAAACGGTACTGGCGTACAAGTTGCGCTCGCGCATCTCACCTCATTCAGATGAATGACAGGAATGATCATGTGTTGCCCGAATTGCACCTCATAAGGCATGTGTCAGAATCCACAAACATTATTTCGATTCTTCATAGAGTTGCAAAACGAGTCTTAATTTGGCAAAACTGGATAGTGTCAACCCACAAAGTGCGATTATCACTATTTGAAAGCAGCGTCTAGCCGATCATTAACCGTTATATACTCGACATTCTGATTACATGCAAGAGCAGCGCGCGATTTTCAATACGGTATATGTAACATGAGCCATCCGGTTTTCAGAGTACCCATCATGTGAAGTAATGGAGTCTTCGCTGAGAATGGAAATCGCATGTCACGAAAATCGGATCCGAAAGCATCCCAGCGATGATAAATCGTCGTTCAGGATATTGAGTGAAACAAACTTTACGAGGGTAGCACATCCATCTCAACAAATCAACTCTCGGAATGGAAATCAAAAGCAATTTTCCACTCTGTTGTCTTGAAGGAATAGATTGTTTAGACTTTGAAAGAAAAAAAAATTTACTCTTGATACGAAGTGTACATCTTTGTTTGTTTTTCAACACAACAGAATGATCATTTGCATCAAACCTCACGTCCGCCCGTCCGCGGCTACATTTTCATTAGCAGACCTTTATTTTGATCGTAATTATGATTCGTGTACTGTACATATCATCCGTTCATTGTATACCCATACTCCTGGAAACCGATTCCACGCCTTATTATTACTCGACACTAGTAAACAATTCCCCGCGGAATTACCGCAAAATCGATTTCTAGTGCCGTGAAGGTGTAATGGATCGCGTAAGACTCAGATTTTCAAGGCTCGTGTCGCTAATTTTTTTATGCATCTCGACTTATTCCAACAATGATATATCTTGGAGGGGGAGTCTCAATTTGACTCTTCCATAGTTTCTGATGGCTAGAGTTGGGTTCGCGATTTTATGAAATTGAAAAACGCAGAATGATTTATTCTGTCTCTGAACATCGAAAAAGCAGTACAACAAATGGAATCTAGCGAGAATGGAATGTAGCGAACTCGACTCGTGCTTGGAAGAAACTTGAAGAGTCTGCAATTTTCACTCTGTGGCAGAGATTGTAGGAAGTGGACCACTATGCTGCAATAGATTCCGCGTCAATAGATTCCGCGTGCTTTCAGAACTTATTGTTAGTCGATCAACTTGATGACGAATACGCCCCTTCGAGAAGAACGCTTCTTCAAATATTCTTCGCAGTTCGGACCGATGGAGTATCAAAAAGTAGCGAGTAATCAGAATGACGAACCTGAGTAGGGATTCATCAGATATACCTATTCCAATTCGAAACATGCTCATATCGCAGTAAGAAGCTGTGACCTTAGATACTTTTATACAAGCACCAATTAGAAGATTGCCACAGAATTGTATTCCGTGACTGAAATTTCATAAGAATTTCGGGAGTATTGATTGAGGTTCACGGTTGTCATCTACATGAACAAACTCGTAAGAAACAGTACCCACAACCAAATCAAATGAAGTCTGTTGAAACTTAAATAGCAAGAATTGGCGCCAATCCAAGAAACGTTACCGAATACCGAACCAGAATCATATCAACACACATTGGATGTTTCCAGCAGCAGACATAGGACATAAACGTAGTACTCGATCAAGCAGAACTAAGATCCTGATATCATTACATACGCAAATAAAAAGGTCTCCCATTATAGTGTAAGAGAATGAGATTATGACATGAGGAAGAGCCTCGCGTGTCAAAAGCTCAATCGACAACAGGCGACGCAGAAAATTCAATTTTTACTCTTTCGACTAGTGGCAAGAAATCACGACGAGGTACGTCCCCAGTACGAAGGAAAGAGCGGAAGAATCTTTACAGCCCTGACAGTCATAATTGAGAAAAACGCTAAATTTGAATCAGTCACCGAATCGTTTCCAATCTACGAAATCGTTGAATCGATTAAACTGGTATGTATCAAGCGGAAATTAAATTATAATAGTGCCAAACTACAAGGAGATGATTGTTACTGGAGTTTATTTACGTAAGCATTCAAAGAAGGAGCTAGAATTGCATACAGCCAGGGAACGCGATACTGGCTTAGATTTGGTGTTCAAAGGGAGACGTAGACGTGCACACGTGTGCGCGAGCCAAACTTACTTTCTGTGATTTTCCAATATCAGTCTCTAGACCCTCCCTCCTTCCCTCCCGATTTCGATTAAAAGGTATGTCGAGCATCACCCAAAGTGTTGGACTTATCTATTGACAATCTCCCTTGAATAACTCAACTCAGAACTCATCTCACACTGTCATGCTCTTTGTTAAAAATTGGGGTGCGCGTTTTAAGGTAACAACTGAACAAGAAAACAGTAAATGACTTAGCATGAGATAAACCACAAATTTCATCATCCGTGGGAAATTTATTATTTACAATCGCTTTTATGACGCACATACTCATTGAGTAAGTGGAGTTCGCACACATTATGTATTACGATGTCAAAAGATTTTCGGCGCCCAATTCAATTTGCAAGTACCTCAATCTCATGAAAATTTGAAAACATGTTCTCAACATTTGCAATGAAAATATAGCACCCTTTTGATCCAGTCGATCGTTTCTCTACTTCATGAATTCCAACACCGTAGACCAAAGCTATTTCGGTTCACTCCGCGACTTCAACGCACTGTAGCTTCCTCGGATGTAGTCATACAGCCTTCCGAAGGCCTAAAAGTTCCGAGCCTTATAAGTTTAGTCTGAGGTTGGAGAAAAATTTCATCCCACAAAAGACATGAAATGCCGTGTTGTGTCTGGCATAGAAGCGAAATAGGGGCTACTTTTGTCTACTTTCGTTCTTCGACCTACCCGCATTTGAGCCACATCACTTTATCGCAAATCCAGTTGCGATACATGAAAGGATATAGAAAAAGCTTCAAAATGAGCCAAGGTACGACTTAGTTCGATGTCTAGAAGCGGAGAAATTCCAATTTTACGAAAGACGTCGAAAACTGTAATCACAGGTGAAAGTCTGACCCGAAAAATCAAAGGAGAGCCTTTTTCTTCGAAATTACCGTAACTTGGATATCATGCATCGAAATTCAACAAATTCAACATAGCCCGTCTCATTGTGAAGTTCTTTTGATCATCTTTCAAATGTAATGATGAACATTGGGATGGATTTCGTATGAATCAAGTTACCGAGCGATTAGTCTAGAAACTGTTTTAGTATTTTTCCAAAAAAAATCAGTTTTTTTGGCAGAAAACGCTCTCAGGTGACAATAAAAGAATAGCCACTCCAGAAAATTAGGATTTTGTATTTGAACTGCCACGAAGTGAGAAAAATTATCGAGGGACTATTCGAAGCAATGTGATCGTGGAACGAGAAGAAAATTTTCCAGCTTGCAATTAAAGTCATTGAAATTTTCCTCGGAAGCGGTTGTATTTCCTCCAGTGCACTGGATTATTGTTGAGAGAGCTGGCGAAAAAAATGAAATCAGATACCATTTATTACGCTTTGCATTTCCTTCTCACCTCCAGCGATTTGAGCCTTAGTTTTCAAAATGGACGAAAGCAGGCCCGGTCTACGGTATAAGTAAGGTCCAAATAAGGCTCGTTACTTTCATACTAATCTTGAAGCAAACGAGATTGCACAAAGTTTCAAACTGCATGGGTGCTTTTGGCCGAAACTATTATGCAGCCATGGCTCCTTCTGTCGAACTTGATTCTTAAGAGGAGTAATCGAGAATGAGAAGAGCAATGATTGACGAAGCGAGTGCTTTATCAG